>SKCR01046909.1:0-72747 GCA_019454045.1 Zanthoxylum bungeanum | reverse complement strand
CAAAACAGTGGCAGAAAATCAGCGAATAACGAGCATAAAACAGTGAGCTGTGCACGCGTAAATTATGTTATAGGTGTGCAAAAATAGTCCAATTTTTGGGCTGCTCTTTGGGGCTCTTTGGGGGGCTGTTCCGGGGCTGAAAAATAGTCAAAAATAGTAGCAAGACAAGTCCAAAAGGGCTGGTCAGATTCGACATTCATAACGGAGACGTAAAAATTGGTTCCTACAATTGGTATCAGAGCGAGATTGAAAAGTATTCTAACTCTTCTCTTTTTATTTTAATTATGCAATAATTAATGTGTGGTTTATTTTTATGTATGAGATGCATTAAAATAGAATATAATATATTATAAGAGTTGTCATAAAATTAAGTAAATATATTTTTTGAGATAAAATTATTCATGTGATGATATTTGTTTATTTTAAATGCATTGGTCGTAAATTGTTCCATTTTTTTGGTTTTGTTAGTGTTTTTGGGAATGTAAAGCCATAAGACCATTTTAGGAATTAATAACAAATGTTGTATTTAATTTTACTATATAACTTAGAGAGCGCATTAGCAATGAGGACACAAAGGTAGTAATTGAGCAAAATTTGGTAAATGTGGATCGTGGTTGTGGGAAGCTATGGTAAGCATAGGAGTGGTGAGTTCGACGTCAACGTGTGGAGGTGACTACCACACGAAAGAATTTCTTACGAGCCAAAGTGTTAATGTGGTCACGTACTGAACACACGCCTACTTGAAGCATTATATCTGTATATTATGAATGCTACTACTCAAGGAGTAAAATTTCCATAGGACAATCCATGGAGTCAAGAGTTGAAGACCAATGAATGTCTTGGGTATTTTGTATATTAATTAGATTAATATAGAAAACTAAAAGGCCCGGTCAATGTATTAGTTTTGTTGTATATATGTTAACAATTCAAATTATTTGAATAACTTGACATATATGATAGGATGTCCACTCATGCATTATAATATGCCATGACATTAAATGCATGTTGATTTAATCTAAGCATAAAAGTTATGCAAATTTTAAATAGTTAAAATTTAGATTAATACATGCGGAAAAATTAAATGGTTTAATTGAAATAAGTTTAAAATTTGGTAATTCGAAAAAAATAATTGATATGAGACTAGTTATTTATTTTGGTATATAGGATGGAAGCCCGGATATGAATTCCATAGCTGATTCCGAATGGACGGTAGTATGGGCTATAATCGGGATACAACTCCACGTACTAAATAAAAATAACATAAGTCACCTATATCTAATTAAATAGTTTAATTAAATAATTACCTAAATCCGAATTTTATTTTAAACTTAAAATAGTGAACTAAAATTTTAAGAGTTAAAATTGAAATAACTCGCTAAAATGAACACTTAATTAAATTGTATAATTGAGTTATATTAGTTTAGACTAATAAAATTAGTGAACAAAATTTTAAGTGTTAAAATTTGGAGATATCACTAATAATCCACTAGTATTAATTAGGTTATGTTTTTAGTCGCGCATAATCTAAACAAATTAAATACTAGTGTAATAGAAACCTTAAACTATAAAATAGTGAGTGAGAGAGTGATATATGACAATATATCCCGCAACCTCTGTTGTTAGTCCGAAAATGTGAGATTCAAAAGGCGCATGGAGACGACTTTGTTTTCGTCTCCATACGGATGGTGTCCATTTTGGGTCCATATCAAGTTTGGATTCCGAGATGATGGGAACTCTAGATGTATCTAGTGAACTGACCTACCCTACGGCGAGAGCTCACTAGTTTAGTCCAAAGGTTCCGAAACAAATGGTTACACTCACCAAGGAATGATTAAATATTAATCGAAATTCCTTGATCAAATAAAACAGTGGATGGTTAATATAGGAATAAGAGGTATTCCCGCATATATTAATCAATTGAGATTGTCTCGATCAATTATGTAAATACTTGACCTACCCTACGACGACACTTATTTATAGGATGATAGATTCCCGTGACATAGTAATTATTTTTAGGTTTCTAATTCATTTTACATGGTCCATGCATCATGTTTAATTTTATGCCAAAATGCTTGTGATGATTTTAATATGCGATGAATGAAATTTTTGAATGCATGTTTATTTTTAAAAAATTCATCCATTTTCTCCGATATTTCCATACTTGCTAATAACAAATATATGAGAGAAAGTTACGTTAAATAAAAAGTAACATGAAAGTTGTCCTGGTTTTTTGAAGACCTTAAGTTTGTCCTGAAAGAGAAGTGTCCTCCAGAGCCAAGCTGTATATGATACTCACCAAATGTGGGTACAACCAATGAGAAGACCCACTGCTACTTGCTAGTAGAGATGTCTGATATTCTTGCTGCAAAACATAAACCAATGGCTACAACATCTATGATGATGGAGTCATTGCAATACATGTTTGGGTATCCTTCGGAGTGGTAACGTCATGAGAGATTGGTCTCAATGATGACCGCAAAGATGAAGGAATGGACATTCATTGAAGAGAACGTCTTGAGGATGATGACCCAATTCAATGCGGTTGTTCCATAGTTAGGTGACCATGATCATGGGGTCTCTTTCGAGAGTCTTCTGCAGTTTAAGAGCAACTATGTTATGAATAAATTAATTTTCACTCATACATAACTGATAAATGAGCTCACCTCTTACGAGTCCATGTTGATGGAGCCTCGTAAGCCTAGTGGAGAGGCAATTATTGCCGAGTCTTTCAAAACTGCAAAGAAGAGAAAGAACACTAGGAAGGTTAATGGTACAATTACTTGATACATTGAAGGACCTCGCTGAAGGTAACTTTACCATGAGAGTCATGACAAGGGATGTTGTTTCAGTAAAAGCAATGGGAGTTACCAGTTTTAAATTTTCAAATAATAGTTATTTGAATATAAACAAAGTGTGGTTTATTTCTGTTTTGTCGCAGAAATTTGATTTCCGTTTCAAAACTATTGCATGCTAGTTTCTACATTTTATTTAATAATAATAGTTATTATTTCAAAAAAAGATTATCAATATGCGTAGGAAACTAGGAAATAACTTGTATGTGTTAAGACTGTTAACACATAACTCACTGCTCAACACTGAGATGTTTAAGGTTGAAAAACCCAAAACTAAACGGTAAAAGATTTCTCATGATAACACATATCTGTGGCATCTTAGACTTGGCCATATTAACCTTGACAGGATAAACATATTAGTAGAAAGTGAATCTTTAAGTCAGTTAAAGGACCACAACTTATCAGTCTATGAGTCTAGTCTAGAAGGAAATATTACCAATAGACCTTTTTATTGGAAAATGGCTATGAGCCAATTAATCCCTAAGTGGTTATGAATATTTCGTCATATTTATTGAAGATTATTCTAGATATGTGCATGTTTATCTAATGCAGCATAAATCATGTACCTTTGAAAAGCTCAAAGAGTATCGTGCTAAGGTTGAGAACCGATTAGGTAAAGACATCAAAATTCTATGATCAGATTATGGAGGAGAATATTTTGACAATGAATTCGAGGAGTTCTTAGTTGAGCGTGGGATAGAACTCCTTAGACACCTTCAGAGTTATTGAGTGGTCGCAAAGCTAGTTTACAATATTTTCGCATATGGAGGTTTCCAACGCTTATACTGAAGAACAAGACTACAAAATTGGAACCACGTTAAAGTGTGCCTATTTGTAGGCTATCCTAAAGAGACTACGGGTGGATTCTTTTATAGTCTAAAAAGAGATCAAAATATTTATATTTCTTGAGGAGGACTATATGAGAGAATTCAAGCCTCGCAGTAAAGTGGTACTCGAGGAGTTACTTTCTGGTTAGACCAATGCATCATCAACAACAGTAACACCTTTGACATCTGAGCGTCAGATGCAGTCATATCAGCAAAGTCTACCACCTAGACGCAGTGAGAGGGTTATGCGATAATGTGATCGCTATCTAGGGATTGGAAAGGCAAAAGTTGTCACCTTCAGTAATGATGTAGATGATCTATTGAGCTATTGTAGTGCAATAGATGATCCTGATAAAAAAGAATGGCTCAAAGCCATAAATATCAAGATAGAGTCTGTGTACTCCAACTCAGTCTGGGATCTTGTAGGTCAACCTGATAGGGTAAAACCTATAGGTTGCAAGTGGATCTACGAGAAGCAAAGATGAGTATATGAGAAGGTACAGACCTTCAAAACTAGGTTAGTGGCCAAAGGTCATACCTAGAAAGAGGAAGTTGACTATAAAGAGATTTTCTCACCAGTAGATATGCTTAAATCTATTCGCACTCTTCTATCCATTGCCACATATTATGAATATGAGAAATGGTATATGGGCGTCAATATAACATTCTTGAATGCTAGTCTTGATGAGAGCATCTATATGGTACAACTAGAGAGATTCGTTGCCTAAGGTCAATAGCAAAGGTTTGCAAGCTGCAAAAGTCTATTTATGGACTGAAGCAAGCATCTTGATCTTGGAAAATAAGATTTGATGCGATGATCAAGTCTTATTATTTTGAGCAGAACGCCGATGAGCCTTGTATATACAAGTGTATCATTTGCGGTAAGGTGGTTTTTCCATATTATACGTCGATGATATTTTACTCATTGAGAAAGATGCAAAAGTATTATCAGAAGTAAAATCCTAACTGGCTAACTAATTCCAAATGAAAGATTTGGGAAATGCGAGTTGTGTACTTGGGATCCAAATCATTCGGGATCATAAGAGACGAATGTTAGCTATGTCTCAAGCATCCCTATCGACAAGATTATTGTACGATTTTGGGTACTGAATTCCAAGAAAGGTACTTTACCTATTCAACATGAAATTCACTTGTCGAATGAATAATTTCCTAAGACACCTCAAGTAGTTGAGGAGATGAGACATATCCCACATACCTCTGCTCTTGGAAGTCTCATGCATGTTACATTTTACTATGCATGATACCGGACATCCGTTATACAATGGGAGTAGTAAGTAGCTTTCATTCTAACCCACGATTAGATCGGTGGGTGACTGTAAAGCACATTCTCGAATATCTTATGAGAAAAATAGACAATATGCTTGTATATTCTAGAGAGGTTATGATCCTTAGAGGATATACAAATTTTGATTTTTAGACGGATGTAGATAATGGGAAATCAACATCCGAATCAGTATTCACCCTAGTTGGTGGAGTCATAATATGGAGGAGTATAATGCAATCTAGCATTGCGAACTCCACTATGGAGGCTGAGTATGTAGCATCTTGTGAAGCAACTAAGGAAACAGTATGGCTCCATAAATTATTGGGAGATCTGAAATTTGTTCCATATATGGATGAACCACTCATAATTTATTACGATAATAGTGGGGCAGTGGTAAATTCCAAAGAACCAAGAAGCCACAAAAGAAGGGAGCATATAAAGAGGAAATATCATCTCTTTAGGGAGATGTTGCAGATATTGTTCTGCAGAGAATCTTTCCGATCCGTTTACAAATACCTTGACAACTAAAGCATTTAAAGGACACCTAAAGGGTCTAAGATTATGCAATATATCTCATTTTCTCTAATGCAAGTGGGAGATTGATAGGATATATGCCCAAGAGCATAATGTAATATTTAAATGAGATTTTATTTTAATTAATAAATGATGCAGTTATTCAATTTTTTAAAATATTGATTTTAAAGTTGCATATTATAAATTTTCATGTATGCCCTTAGATACTAAATGTACTTTCAGACTTAGTTTATAAGTGTTATACATAAGAGGTTTTAAGTTTGAAATTAGTAATCCTAAATAGTCCGTAGATAGCAAACAAAGACGGACATTTTGTTTGTTGTTTATCTACAGCTGCGGTCCATTCCATATTGTATAATGACTTTGATCCAGGTTTGTTCATGTGGTGACATGGGAATGAAGGCACCTTATATGATACGATCATATAGGATTGGACCAAGAATGAAGAATAACCATGTGTTTATAAGAAAGTTAGTATGAGCATGATAGTTTTTTCTTATTTTGTATTTATATGATATTCTTATCATTGGGAATGATATAAGATTGATGCAAAGTGTAAAAGCCTACATTTTCAAGAACTTCTCCATGAAAGACATTGTGAAGTTTTTTATATACTAGGTTTAAGGCTCTATTGGGATAGAGAAAGGAACCTTATAGGGTTGTCGTAATCCACACATATAGATAAAATATTATAAGGATACGGTTTTACGAACTGTAAGGCAGTAAATGTACCATTTTGAAATGACATACACCTTTCAAAGGAAATGACACCTCATACTGAGAAAGAAAGAGTTAGAATGTCTAACTTGTCATATGCTTATTGTATTGGAAGTATTATGTATGTTATGCTATGTACAAGACCCGACATTAGTTTCGGCATTAGTGTAACAAGCCAATATCAATCTGATCCGGGTAATGAGTATTGAGCAGCCGTAAAATATATCCTGAAATACCTTAAGGGTACTAAGAATAATTTTCTAATTTATGGAGAAAATGAGCTATAATTTAAGGTTATACATACTCCGATTTCTAAGGAGATTCGAATGATAGAAAGTCTACATCTGAATACATATTTACACTTAATGGCAGTACAATTAGTTGGCGATGTTCAAAACAGGGCTCTACAACTGATTCCACCACTGAGGCGGAACTTATAGCGACTTCGAAAGCTACTAAAGAAACTGTTTCAATTACAAATTTTATCACAGAATAAAGCATTGTGCCTAGTATTGCGAATATAATCCCACTTTTACTGTGATAATAGTGGAGCCATTGCTCAAACTAAAGAGCCAAGAACACATTCCAAATCTAAACATGTGGAAAAAAAATAACGCGTGATTAGAGAAATTGTCGAACTAAAAGATAGTGGTTTTAAAAGTTTAAAGACAAGACAAAATAATAGACCCGCTTACTATGGTCTTACCTCCAAATTTTTTGATAAACATGCGGAGGAGATGTAACTTCGATACCATCCAGATTGGCACTAAGCAAGTGGGAGTTTGTTGGAGTTGGTGTTTGGAGCACCAATCCGAATAATGTATTGTACATTATATTTTATTATTTATTAATAAAATAACTAATTTTTAATTTCATTTTTTGTTAATGGTAATTATTATTATGTCATTATCTCTTCGTGCATATTTGTTTAAAATACACACACACACACACACATATATATATATATTCTGAGAATGACACCGACCTTAGAATAGTCACGTACTAATACTGGATACTGGGTGTGGTATGTCATTGGGATAATATTACTATTATAAATTATTCTTAAAGTGTGTGTGTGTGTGTGTATTCATAGTCATCGATTTTGGAATATAGTCAGATTCCTATAAACTAGAAGACTACCACTTGTCGTATATTGGAATTAGAGTTCCAATGGTCTAACCTAATGGACCATGAGGAAGGAAAGCTCGTATAGATATACAGGTATTCATTGGAGTGAATATTGAATGACTAACAGATGATTGCTAATAGTTAGTAGTGCACGCCCCCATAAATAGGAATATTCTCGAGTCGAGTAGCATATGCGATCCTTTGACTATATGATAACGTTGATTTTGTGTGTGATCCTCCACACTTAAATGGCATGTATGTCAGACTTTTCATGATCTAACCGCTAAATATTTGTTGGGTGTGGATCAATGCACTCGTTAATCGATGCGTATCAAGATAGTATCTGTCGGTCTGAATGTGTATCATAAAGGTTTAAGAATCCATGTTTATGAGTCACGATTCTTAAGACTTTGACCAAAACTGATCATCTAGGATTGATCGCATATACATCAGAAAGAGTGTTCTTATTACTTATAAAGAATTATAGACATGTCGACAATATGAGATGTGCACCTTAGAAACTTGACGATATAATCTATGTGATGAATTTGACTTGTATAGTCCTTAAAATGATTATTAAACTACGGATAAACTACGACGGAATGATTATTAAACATATGTGATGAATTTGACTTGTATAGTCCTTAAAATTCATTTGTTTTCTTCACAATTTTGATGGTGGTCGAATTGCATACATATGATTGGGTCATATGGTGAACGTGTCTAAACTTGGAGAGTCCTACATTATGAAGTGTACTCGTTAAATACTCGGGTAGCCAATCATATTTGATAATAACTAATATTTGATATTATAATTATCAATTAAAATAATTAAGTGTTATTGGATCACTTAATTTTTTAGTAGACTAATAGAGATTAATTAGATTAATCAAATTTATTTAATTGTTAAATAAGTAATCACATAAGGCATCATTGAAATTTCATAAATATCTCTACAATTGGAGGGTATTTTGGTAATTACAAAATATGTACTAATAAGTGTATTTTACTTGATTTAATTTGATTAATCAAGTTGTTAGACAAAGTGATAAGATTACACATAATATGAATATTTAGACAAATTAGATTAAGCCCACCAAAAAGTTGATTAAAACTTTTATTAATTAAAAATTAAAAACTTGATCATAAAAGAAAAGCTTAAGCATTTTTTTAAAATAAGTTTTAACTAAAAGAAAATAATTGTAGGAGAAACTTTAGAAGTTCTCTACAATTTTCAATAAAAGAAGAAGATTTGATATTTCATTCAAGCTTGCTAGGTAAGTTTTGATCTTCTCTAATAAGCTATGTTTTTCATTAATGATTTGATATCATTAGTGAAGCATATGGTGATATATTATGTATTTGATGCATAACAACATAACTCGAAGTTGAAATAAAGGTTAAAGATTTGTGTATAGATGCTTTGGAAGTATAGAAACATAATTTAGTTGTGATAGGGTCAAGTTTTGTGTATATTGGACATAAAACACAAAAATTAGAGTTTTGAACTCTAAATAAAAATTTGGAATTTTGTCTACCATTTTATAATCATTTAATCACCTTTAAGTAGCATAGAATTGTTCATGCGTTACTTCTTTGTGGGATTCTTGTTTGGTTTGAATTTTAGATTCAATTTTATGCATATATTTATTTTGAATACATTTATGTTTTGTACAAATATTTGATATTTTCAAACATGACTTTTGTTCTTTAATTATTTTAGATGTGTTTAAAATATATTGATGTTGGTATTGATGTTAAAAATTAAATTTTGGGTGTTTAAAATTATTTTGGAAAAGATTAATGTGTATTGGGTGAAAAACCGATAAGTATAAACTCTCTGGAACCAAAGAGCTGATACTTCAATTTAAAAATACACCAGTTTCTGCTGAGCGAGACTCCGATCTGACCCTAGAGGATTCGAATCTGCCCCAACACCTCTATCAGTCTGTCTTCTACATGTTAAACTTCATCAAGCTCAACCTTCTTATGATTACCACCATCCGCCAAGAATTCTTCCTCAAGAAATATAGCGAGTCGAGCTACGAACACATTTTCGATGCTCAGATTCATAGAATTGATATCCTTAACAAACCTAAATTTTTACATTCGAGGCAAAAGTTTATCATGTTGCGTCACTTTGACATAAGCAAGACAGCCCTGAACCCTAACATATTTAGTTCCCTACCGATCCATATCTCATATGAAGTAGTTTGAATAACTTTAGAGGGAATCCTATTCAGTAGATGTGCATCAGTTAGAAGAGCATAGCCCTACAAAAAGTAAGAAAGATTGTAAAACTCAACATAGATCGGACTATATCTAATAAAGTCTGATTTCTCCTTTCAAATTTCCATTGTGTTGTGGAGTACCCGGAGAAGTATATTGAGCGAGAATCTCATTCTCTTTAAGATACTATGTGAACTCATCATTCATATATTCACCACATCGATTCGATAGAAGGTATTTGATGAATTTATCAGTCTGTTTTTCAACTTCGTTTCAGAATTCCTTGAACCTTTTAAAGGTTTTCGATTTATGTTTCATCAGATAAATATAACCATACCGTGATAGATCATCAGTAAAAGTCATAAAGTATGAATAACCACAGTAAGCAGTATGACTTATAGGACCACATACATCACTATGTATGACATCTAATAAGTTAGTGGCCCCATTTCATGTTCAACACCGGAAATGAGGCTTTAGTCATTTTATCCTGAATGCAAGATTCACGAGTTGGATAAGACTGTATAGTTAGATTCTCAATCATACCATTCTTAACCAACTAGGTTAGGCGTCATACATCTATATGTCCTAGCCGGATATGTCATAATTCAAAATCAGTTATTTCAAATCTACTATGTTTATTATTCCATATTTCATAAACATCTCTAGTAGCATGCAAAATATAATGACCATGTGAATTTGAATATTTATGTAACAAAACATCATTCATATAATATATATACAAATAACGGTTCTTAATAAGTACATGATATCCTTTTGTATCTAATACAAATAATGAGATAATATTTTCCACAAAACCAAGCACAAAACACAGTCTGTCAAAATAATGCTACCACAGGATAATCAAATCTCGTATTCACCAACTACTGATGCAGTTAGAGAATCTCCATTCCTAAAACGCAATTGCATCTCCCCAAGATTGAGCATTATGTTGACCCTCAACCCCTATAACGAATTGCAAATATGAGTAAGACAAGCAAAATCTAAAAATCATTAAAACTAATGGCTTCACAAGCCAAAAGATATGCAATATAGTCTGGGCATTTCCTTCTCTAGTGTCCAATCTTGCCACAATGGTGGTACTTGTCCTCGACGGCTTTCTTCTTAGACTTGTCAGGCTTCGCTACCTTTCCTTTAGGAGGAATACCAAAATTGTTATTCTTTGCCTTTTTGTTCTTCTTATTTCCCGATTTTGCAAATTCGGAAGAAGAACTACGAAAATAGGACTTAGCAATAAGTGTCAGTTGACCCCTTTTAATATCATTCTCTGTACTCTGCAGCATCTTATGCAACTGACTGTAGGAACAACGAATATCATGTATGTTGAAGTTCATGATAAACTGAGAATATGATGGTGGAAGTGAGCTTAAAATAGATTCCGGCCCAAAGTCTCATTAAACTGGAAGTCACACCTCCTAAGTTGCTCGATGAAATCCATCAAGTGTAAGACATTTGGACTCACCGGTTTACTATCAGCCAGACAAGCGTGGAAAAGTTCCACTGAGATTCAGTATACCAGGACTTGCTCCTGGTTCAAGAACAACTCCCAAAGCGGAGTAATAATGTTGAAGGAGTCAGGTATATCCACATATTGCCTCTTCAGATCATGAGACATAGAACAGAGAATGATTGACCTAACTCTAATATCATCATCTTTCTATTTCTGAAGAGTCTCCCCCATAAGGTGTAGACTCTAGAGCAATATTTACAAATACTGGACTATCCAGTATATATTCCAGCTTCTCTGATCTTAAGACAATCTTAAGATTTAATTCTCATTCAGAAAAGTTTCCATGGCCAACCAGTTTGTTTGCGTTGAGGACGCGCACAAAAAGATTAGAAGAAGTGGTTGCTGCCATCACAAAAACTTAACAAAAGAAAACAAAGGTCAGCAGATAAAGTAATTTCATCAATATCATACAACATCTAATAGATCATGGATTTTTAATCTAAAGACGCCCTCTTACCACTTTATGTAATTTCATAATCCCTAAACAAAATACGAGAATTTAGTAATTAAATTAAATTCTATAGTAGGAAGTGGATCCCACGAAGATATTTAAACACACAGCTTTGGCACGTTGCGTCTACGTATGTTCACGAGTAGATAACAATTATCAATCATATCAAATGTGACTCCTAATTAAGGTCATAAACCATTTCTGATCCTCACTGCTTTAGCATCTATTGGATGAGGCGTATCCAAGGCAATACTTTTCAACTACAAGCTCAATGTACTTATACATTACCTCACTGCTTTGGCATCTATTAGTATGCATTTTTTCTTGAATTTATCTCTTATCAAAATAAGTTTTATCGGGGCAAATTAATGTTGGGGCAGTTGTGGAAACCCTAGGGTCGGATCGGTGCTCCGCGCAGTGGAAGTGGGTCTAACCCGTGGATATCTAACATGGGTGTATTTTAAAATTAATAAAATAAAATATTTTATTTTTCCAAGTGTTTCAGGGAAAATCAGAAATAAATCTCGATCCGAAAAAATCTATTCGAAATAAAAATCGGATAAATTTCAAAAAATTTCGGACCTGTACGCACCTAGTGCGCTTATAGCGTGTGCTGCATGCAACAAACGCGCTACATGCAGCGCTGGCTACTGCATGCAGCGCCAGTTTTGGCTCTGCAATGCTTCCCTCTCGGAAAAATTGCTGATGCCAATTTTTTTTTTTTTCTAAAAACAAAAAAAAAACAAACTTTAAAACTCATCCAAAATAATTTTAATTTCAAAACCAACCACAACACTTATTATAAAATAAACATATATAAATTCTATATATATATATATATATATGCATTTCTCTGAATCAAATTACAACCCAAAATAGAATCCCAATAAGAAATGTCTCATGAACAATTATAGGTCACCCAAAGGTGGTCAAGTGATTCTAGAATGGTAGCCATAGCTCTAAGCCTTAATCTAGAGTTCCAAACTCTTATTAATTATTTTATGTCCAACATGAACATCTTTGACCTAAATTATAAACATGTTGTGTTTATACTTCCAAAGTATTCTAACACAATTGATTAGCCTTATTTCAACATTAAGCTATGTGATCATGCATCAAATACACAAATGAACATAGCTTAGGAGAAGATCAGACATTACCTAGTAAGCTTGATGCAAGATCCAATCTATTTCTCATTTTTTTGAAATTGTTGGAGAACCATCAAGGTGTGCAAGTTTGACTTCAAGATCCAATCTTATTTCCAATGCTACCAAGCTTCACTTCAAGATCCAATCTTGATTTCTCCTAGATGAAATGTTGTAGAGACCTCACAAGCTTCTCTAAACACTTCTCTAACTTAGGCTAATCTCTCAAGAATTACTTATGCATAGCTTACTCAAGCTTTTGCTTATGCTTATACTTGTTCTTTTTCTTATAATTAAAATCTTCCTTAAGCTTGCTTTTTATAGCAAAACTTAGGCAATTTTTAATTAATAAAAGTTGTAATCAACTTTTAAGTGTGCTTAATCCAATTTGTCCAAATATGTATAATTAGGTGTGACTAATCTCCATTGTCTCCCACTTTGATTTAATCCAATTAAATCAAGCCAAGGATTAGGAAATGGATTAGTTAAATATTTGTCATTTTGATTTAATCTAATTAAATCAAGCCAAAACTATCTATTATTACATACTTACAATTACCATAATATCCTCAAATGGTAGAGATAATTATGATTTTACAATTAAGCCCTTGTGTGATTATTGAATTAATCCAATTAATTTAATTAGGTAAAAAAAAATCAATGTTATCCAATAACACTTGATTATCTTAGTTGATGATTATAATATCGAATATTATCTTTTATCAAAATTAAAACGAGTACACTTCATATTGGGACTCTCTAAGTTTAGACACGTTCGTCATGTAAGCCTAGCTAATATGTACGCGATTCGGCCACCTCTGAATTCGCGAAGAACACGAATGACCTTTCTGAACTATACAAGTTGAGGTCATCACATATGTTTAACAATCCCTTCGTCGTAGGCTATCTGAGTTGTGCTTAGGAAACATAGAATACACCGCCTGTTGAGTTTCTAAGGTCAAACCAAGATCAATTTAAGCATTTAAACGTGTGAATACATCAAAGTTAAGTTGCGGAAATACTCACTTTGATCGGATTTGCGATGCGTCGAACACAAAAAATTTCTTGCTCCATTGAAGCTCACGGCCAAGTCCTCTTTGTGCTCCTTTGATTTTCGGTCAACCCTTCATGGATGATCTCCAAGCTCCAAGCTTCGTAAATGGATTCCATGCTCAAGGGTTTGTTTCCCTATCACCTTTGGATGACTCTTTAGTGTGCTAGCACTGGGAAATTTGGCCATAAAATTTCCCCTAAGCTTCTTGTAACTCTCGGCTCTGAAGAAACAAAAAAGAGGAAAAAATGGACCAAGGCTGAAAATAGAGGGAGAGGAGAGAAGAGTGATGAGTTGATTTTTGTGTATTTAGATTTCTAAAATCTAATATCAAAAATTCAAATCCAAAAAGTACAAGGCAATAAAGCCTTCCAACCACCCCATCAATCACAAGTGACTTACATCACATCACTCAAAGTTGATGTGACTTACATCACAAGAATGACTAATGATGTGACGCTTGATGTGACTTGTGGGCCGCACTTGAATTCGAAATGCGAGTGGGCCCGCAAACACTCCCGGGTTCGGGTTCGCTAATTCCGAATTAACGAATTTTCCGTTGCGACGTAATTAAATCAAATTTAATTAAAAAATTATGCCTAGCAAAATTACTATTCACGTCGCTAGCGAATTAATTCTAAATTAACTCGTTCGCCCGAATTAAAATCTAATTTTAATTCCGCGTCGAAATCCAATTTCGTATAATATATCGAATATATTATTTTATCGATTAATTCCAAATTAATCGTTCTCTCTCTTTAAATAATATTTTATCCCAGATAAAATATCTCCGTAATTAATCCTAGATTAATTTTCTCTCTCTTATAATTAATCCCAGATTAATAATGTGTGAGTCATATGCCATAGGTGAATCTTCGGGAAGTGACCCATGAGATCCCCGAATATGTTGACAGTAAATCCGGTCGGACTATCCGAACACGTACGTACCTAGTAGTATGTTTTTACCGATTTACAAGACATGGTTGGCTTCTAGCAAAGCACCGTGCCTACCCAATTCTCAAGAAATATTCTTAAAGGAATATGTAATCTGTATCAGGCGTAGTGTACATAGTATTGCGTATTGCGATCCAGTATCAGATGTCACGTGCTAGGCCTGGGGCTGGAATTGTTCTGCCCCGTACGAAGCACATGTCAGATCTCTGGTAACTAGTCTCTATAATCGGATATACATGAGCTAGTCATAATATCCCGATGACTGCAGTACATAAGAGGACCAGTTCCGTATCCTACGTGACCATCATCTCCATATGACTGAAGTGATACTTCCGTCTTGACATCACACCCAATACACTACGATTCTCAATATACCCAGAAGAGGCGTACACAGAACCGGTTAAAGCCCTGGACGACCAAAACCAAAGTATATTGATTGTCGCAAGTATTAGCGGTGCAAGTCTCAGGTTAAGACCAAATACACCTACCCTGATTCGGACTTCCATAGACACATAGTCATACTACCAATGGAATTCCGAGGCGTCTATCCAGAGCGAAGCTGTTTCCGTACCATCGGTAAACACAACCTCCTATCACACTTGCATAAGTATCGAATACTTAAATATATGAGAACTATGCCGTTATGCTCCCACAACGCTCACAAGTGTGATACTAGTCTATTCCACATTATCGATGTCCAATCTCGATAATACTACGACTATGGATGTTTTAATGTTCTGTACAAATAGGACTTTCAAAATAAGTTTTGCAAGCATAACAGATTAAGCACTAAAGTTATCATTACATGATTATTCCAAATATCATGTTCTACTATTTGCTCAACTCCGGGCTTAGGCCCGAGATGTTAGTCTATCAAATAGAATAACTTCTCAGTTTCCAGGAATATCCTGAGGTTTTATTTCCAATCTGAAAATTAAAGCCATTTAAAGACATTTTCACCTAGGATTATGTTTTAAACGCTAATCTTTCAGTTATCTTGATTACTATAGTCCAACTATCCAATCAACGATTTCAGGTACAATTTAAATATAATGATTACTATAGTCTAACTATATAATCAACTATAATATAATTGGTTAAGTCAAATATATTGATTACTATAATCCAATTATATAATCAACTATAATTTGATTGGTTAAATTCAAATATATTGATGACTATAATCCAATTATATAATCAACTATAATTGAAATAGTTTGAATACAGTCCAACTGTTTAATTAAAACAACGATTAAATATTAGTCCAACTAATATATTAATTTATGTAACGACGAAAATTTGAAATGAGCGCGTATTGGCAAGTATCTAAACGAATTTGCAAATTTAATACTTGCCTCCCACTATTTTTCGGCGAGCCTCTAACCCTCTGTTGAGTACTCGGGAAACCTTGTTTCCTAGTGGGCTAAGATCCCGTTAAATAACACACAATCTTGACTTTGGCCAACAAATTGTATGATATTTAACTAGGTAGATCTCTAAGATCAATTGGATCTCATCCAATTCCTAGATCCAATAGGTGGACATTCAAGTCCGAAACATATATCTAATATATGCCAAAATATCCAATATATTACCTAACCTTTTTTCTCTGAATCAATTAAGCCTTGGCTTTGGCACAACAAACTTAATGATCCCAGTTAAGCAGAACCCATTGACCTTGGAAAGCTTCGTAATCGATGTCGATAGACAATAAGTGATCTTGACTTTGGCCAATAAATCACAACTTGGACAAGACACACGATATGGAACAAAGCCTTCATGATTCAAACACACATGCGATGGACAAAGGTCTTGACTTTGGCCAACAAACCAGTGCCAATCTTGGATCTTGAGAATGAATCATTCAATGGAAGGAAAAACGCTTAATATGTTGTGAGGGTTTTTCGTGTAATTGGCAACCAATTAATTATCTTTGTTAGGTCTCATCATCATACACCTTTAAACATGCATTCTAAAAACATAATAAGGCGCGTAATAAAATAATAATGATATGCGGATGAATACTTAAAACATTTTGTTCCTAGAACAAATCTCTCCATTTCCTCTCTCCCGCTAGCACAAATCTTACTTCTACCCAATTACATAACACTTCTAAAGAAACCTCATTTATATTGAGGGGAATAGGTGAGAAGATAAATACAAAGAGTCAAGAGGTAATAGGCTGGACACGCAGGTCCAATTTAATAAATTCTAAATTTATTACAACAATTTCCAAAATTGCCCTCACCCATCTAATATCCATCTGATATACATTATTCACATCACATCCATGTATTCACACAAAGCATGTTATCAATCAATCTAATCCAATTAATTAATCTGAAATTAATGACCATCCAATGTTCAAACAACGATTTAATTTTGCTCGAGTCCGACTCGTTTTAAGAATATGTACTCAAAGTACGAATTCTTGAATTATATTAAACTACAACATCAAATCCAATTTAATTTTCATTTAATACTAATTCATGTATTTAATTCGGAATTAAATAATTACACTTTATTAATGAACCTTTGCGACTTAGATTCTAAATCTAATCTTTACGGGTCTCAAAGCCCAATTAACACCCAATGTCAATTTAATTAAAGTCCAATGGGCTTTCAATTAATTTCTTAAGGCATGGACTTTGGTCAATATGGGTCAAACCCAAATACCAAAGCCCATTTAAGGAATCACCCTTATTTGCCAAGAAACCAATTTTGGCCCATTAGGCCCAATTAAAATATTAAAGGCCCATTAAATCATATATGGACTTTATGGATATGGTTTTGGGCCCAATTGGATGCAACCAATTTAGCCTAAACCAAACTTGGCCCAACCAAGCCCATTAAGCCCAAATACAACTTTACAAACCCAATTCCAAATTTAGCCCAATTAATTAAATTACAAAATTCCAAATTTCACAATTAAATTAATCTAAAGTGTATAGCCATAATTAATTAACCAAATTAATATTTCCAAAACACCAATTTACTCAATTAATTATGCTTATCATCATCAACACATGTCCAAGATTATTGAATCAAAAAATCAACTCATTTTGCATGTTTCTAGTCACGTCAATTGTAGGGTTTTAAGTCCAATTCCGATTTCAATCCAATTGAATCTCAAATTAACATTTCCCAAGTCATTCAAACTCATCCAATGATTCAAAAAAAAATCACCATGACATTAGGGCAAGCTACACATTCGGCCAAGCCAAATATTTTGGGGAAAATTCATCCAATTCAATTTTCATCAAATTGACCATGCATAACACTATGTTATCATCATTCAAGCATATTCAAACAATCAATTTCATCAAAACATGCTCAAATCAATTTTACCCAATTTTACCCTAATTCCAATTTCATGCTTAAATCATGGCTCTGATACCATTATTGAGTTTCTAAGGTAAAACCAAGATCAATTTAAGCATTTAAACGTGTGAATACATCAAAGTTAAGTTGCGAAAATACTCACTTTGATCAGATTTGTGATGCGTCGAACACAAAAAATTTCTTGCTCCATTGAAGCTCACGGCCAAGCCCTCTTTGTGCTCCTTTGATTTTCGGTCAAGCCCTCCATGGATGATCTCCAAGCTCCAAGCTTCGTAAATGGATTCCATGCTCAAGGGTTTGTTTTCCTATCACCTTTGGATTACTCTTTAGTGTGCTAGCACTTGGAAATTTTGCCACAAAATTTCCCCTAAGCTTCTTGTAACTCTCGGCTTTGAAGAAACAAAAAAGAGGAAAAAATGGCCCAAGGCCGAAAATTAATCGTTCTCTCTCTTTAAATAATATTTTATCCCAGATAAAATATCTCAGTAATTAATCCTAGATTAATTTTCTCTCTCTTATAATTAATCTCAGATTAATCATTTGCGAGTCATACGTCATCAGTGAATCTTCGGGAAGCGACCCATGAGATCCCCGTATATGTTGGCAGTAAATCCTGTCGTCGGACTATCCGAACACGTATGTACCTAGTACTATGTTTTTACCGATTTACAAGACATGGTTGGCTTCTAGCAAAGCACCGTGCCTACCCAATTCTCCAGAAATATTCTTAAAGGAATATGTAATCTGTATCAGGCGTAGTATACGTAGTATTGCGTATTGCGATCTAGTATCAGATGTCACGTGCTAGGCCTGGGGCTGGAATTGTTCTGCCCCGTACGAAGCACATGTCGGATCTCTGGTAACTAGTCTCTATAATCGGATATACATGATCTAGTCATAATATCCCGATGACTGCAGTACATAAGAGCACCAGTTCCGTATCCTACGTGACCATCATCTCCATATGACTGAAGTGATACTTCCGTCTTGACATCACACCCAATACACTACGATTCTCAATATACCCAGAAGAGGCGTACACAGAACCGGTTAAAGCCCTGGACGACCAAAACCAAAGTATATTGATTGTCGTAAGTATTAGCGGTGCAAGTCTCAGGTTAAGACCAAATACACCTACCCTGATTCAGACTTCCATAGACACATAGTCTAACTACCAATGGAATTCTGAGGGGTCTATCCAGAGAGAAGCTGTTTCCGTACCATCGGTAAACACAACCTCCTATCACACTTGCATAAGTATCCAATACTTAATATATGAGAACTATGTCGTTATGCTCCCACAACGCGCACAAGTGTGATACTAGTCTATTCAGCATTATTGATGTCCAATCTCGATAATACTATGACTAGGGATGTTTTAATGATTAAACCTTCGTGGATTGATACTGTCTCATATCATCTCAATCCGGAACTAATCATAAGGACTTTTATCATTTATATATCCTGGTAATCCAATTACAAATGATAAAAGAGCAATTTCCTTTGTCATATAGTTAATTTGTACAACAACACAATATTATGTACAAATAGTGATGCTATAGGTCATAATTGTCCAACACCTTCAAGTTTCCGAAATGCACATCTCATGTCGACATGTCCACGATTCTTCATAACTGATGCGATCCACCCTAGGTGATCGACTTTGGCCAAAGCTTTAAGAATCATAACTTTACTAACATGGATACCCAAACCCCTTATGGTATACATACGGGCCGACGGATCCTATCTTGCTTCACACTTGATTACTGAATGCATCGGTCCACACCCATTGAACATCTAGAGGCCAGACCATGAAAGGTTTCTGACATACATGGCATCAAAGTGTGGAGGATCTCACACAAAATCAATGTTATCATATAGTCAAATGATTACATATGCTACTCGACTCGAGGAGATTCCTATTGACGGTGGTGTGTACTTCCAACTATTAGGAATCACCTATAAGTCATTCAGTATTCGCTTCAACGAATACTTATATGTCTATTCGATTTTCCAAAACTCATGGTACATCGGGTTGAACCATTGGAACTCCAATTCCAATATACGACATGTGCTAGTCTTCTAGGTTATGGGAATTCGACCGTATTCCAAAACCAATGACTAGGAATATTTACTTTAAGAATAGTTTACACCTAGTGTCAAGACTATTCTAAGGTCGATGTCATTCTTAGCATATCTATACGTCAATCTAATACGCATAATGAAAATACTATTAATAAGGTATGAAACGAAAAATATAGTTATTTTATTAATAATTAATAAAATGTACAATTCGGATTGGCACTCCAAGCACAAACTCTCACTTGTTTAGTGCTAATCTGGATGGTACCGCAGTCTCATCTCCTCCACATGTTTATCGAATAACTTTAGAGGTAATGCCTTAGTAAGTGGGTCTACTATGTTGTCTTGTCCTTGAACCTTCAAGACCACTATGTCTTTTTGTTCAATAATCTCTCTAATTACGCGGTATTTCCTTTCCACATGTTTAGACTTGGAATGCACCCTCGGCTCATTAGCATGTGCGATGGCTCCGTCACTGTCACAGTATAATGGGTTCGAATCCAAAATATTCGGCACAATGCCAAGTTATGTGATAAAATTTGTAATCCAAACAACTTCTTTAGCAGCTTTTGAAGCTGCTATAAATTCTGCCTCAGTGGTGGAATCAACTGTTGAGCCTTGCTTTGAACATCGCCAACTAACAGCACCACCGTTAAGGGTAAATATGTATCCTGATGTAGATTTTATATCATCTGGATCTCTCTGGAAGTCGGAGTCTGTATAACCCTTAACTTGTAGCTCATCTTCTCTATATATCAGAAACTTATCTCTAGTACCTTTAAGATATTTCAGGATATGTTTCACGGCTGTCCAATGATCATTACCAGGATCAGATTGATATCGGCTGGTCACACTGACGCCGAATCTGATGTCAGGTCTAGTACATAGCATATAATATATTATGCTTCCAATACAAGAATCAGATGGTAAGTTAGAAATTCTAGCTCTTTTTTCCTCAAACTGAGGTGTCATTTTCTTCAAAAGATGTATGCCATATCGGAAAGGTACATTTGTTGTCTCACAGTTGGTAAAATCGTACCTTAATATCTTATCTATGTACATCGATTGCGATAATCCTATAAGCTTCGTAACTCTATCCCGGTAGAGCCTTATACCTAGTATATAGGAAGCTTCACCCATATCTTTCATGGAGAAGTTCTTGCAAAGGTAGGCTTTCACACTTTGCATCAATCCTATATCATTTCCTATGATAAGAATGCCATCTACATACAAGACTAGGAAAACTATCATGCTCTCACTCACTTTATTATAAACACATGGTTCTTCATCATTCTTGATGAATCCAGATAATCTAATTATCTCATCAAAAAGATGATTCCAGCTTCAGAATGCATGTTTAAGTCCATAAATAGACTTTTGGAGCTTACAAACCAAGTTTGAAGTCTCACTGGATATGAAACCCTCTGGTTGTTCCATATAGATATCCTCCTTAAGGAATCCATTTAGGAAAGTGGTTTTCACATCCATCTGTCATATCTCATAGTCATGATATGCAGCAATGGCTAAGAGAATCCTAATAATTTCTAGCATGGCTACTGGTGAAAAAGTTTCCTCATAATCAATCCCAGGACGTTGAGTGTAACCTTTCGCTACCAGTCGGGCCTTAAAGGTTTCCACCTTTCCATCGGGCCCTCGCTTCCTTTTGTAAACCCATTTACAACCAATAGGTTTAACTCCTTTAGGAAGTTCAACTAAGTCCCAGACTTGATTGGCATGCATTGAATCCATTTCGGATTTCATGGCTTACTGTCATTTTCCCGAATCGATATCCAATATCGCTTCTTTATACGTAGTCGGATCTGTTTCCTCCAAGAGGAGAACATCAAGGCTCACATCAGATGTTAAAAATAGTCTTTCAGGAGGCCTTGATATTCTACTCGACTTACGTAGAACCTGTGTTGTAGATCCTTCATCTAATTGGATCTCTAATTCCATCTCAGGTTCCTTAATGTTGGGATCAAACTCATCAATTTTAATCTCTCTACAATTCCCACTTTCTCTCAAAAATTGATTTTCAAGAAAAGTTGCAAAGCGAACAACAAATACATTTTGTTGCTCTGAATTGTAGAATTGGATCCCATGGAATTATCAGGATATCCAACGAACCTACATTTATACCCTCTGGGTGCTAATTTATTCCGCTGCGTAATTCTAACATATGCAGGACAATCCCAAATCTTTTAATGCCTAATACTTGGATTTCTACCGAACCATATCTAATAGGGGATCGTAGAAATAGCTTTCGATGGAACCCTATTAAGTATGTAGGCAGCAGTAAGCAAAGCGTAACCCAAAATGTAATAAGGAAGATTTGTATAGCTCATCATTGTTCTCACCATATCCAATAAAGTACGATTTCTACGCTCAGACACTCCATTGTGTTGAGGTGTTTCTGGTGGGCTATATTGGGCAAGAATTCATTTCTCCCTTAAATAATTTCTGAATTCTTCACTCATGTATTCACCGCCTAGATCTGATCTAAGGCATTTGATGAATTTACTGGTTTGTTTCTCTACTTCGTTTCAGAATATTTTGAACTTGTCAAATGTTTCCGACTTATGTTTCATCAGATAGACATATACATATCTAGACTTGTCATCTTTGAAAGTCACAAAGTATGTTGAACCATCATGAGCGGCATGATTTAATGGACCACACACATCGCTGTGTATTAGCTCTAATAAATCTCCAACACGGTGTCCAACACCTAGAAATTGGACCTTTGTCATCTTTTCTTGGATACATGACTCACAAATCGGATAAGAATCTAAGGTAAGATTTTCAATCAAACCATCATTTACCAATTTGGATAGACGTCTAACACCTATGTGGCCCAATCTCATATGTCATAATTCAATATTATTTAGTTCAGATTTCCTATTTGTATTTTCCTCTACATTAAATACATTTTTACATGTTTCCAAAACATAGTGACTGTTTGAAAAACAACATTCATATTTCAATAAATTAGCTTTATTAGGGGTGTTCGCGGTGCGGTTTGGGGCGGTTTTTTCATTTTTTACTTCAAACCGCGCGGGTTGGCGGTTTGGGAAATTAGAAAACGAAACTGAAAATTTGATAAGGAAAACTGTGGCGGTTCGGGTTGGCGGTTTAGAGGTTTGGGCGGTTAGGGTCGGCGGTTTGGATTATAAATTTTTTAAGAAAATTTTGTGTGTTTTCACATTATAATTGAAGAAAAAATTACATAATTTTCATTTATTCATTACATATTGTTATATGATCATTAAATATCTTAATTTTCATAGTTAAAGATGAAGAAAAATATAAAATAATATTTAATTTGAACGCGGGTCGGCGGTTTAGGCGGTTCGGGTCACGGTTCGAGTCAAAATTTGCGGTTTGGACGGTTCGCGGTTTGACATGGGTCAAAATCGCACTGTGGGAACACAGAAACTGGGCGACGCATGCTGTCCCGGGCTCGCGACCCGGTCGGGAGTACGGAGTAGCCCGTGGGGGACTAAACCGGAGAATAATGGAGTCGCCACCCGGTGTGAACCGGGAAAATGAGATTTAAGGCCGCACTCACCCCTCGCAAGGGAAGACCTCAAACCGTTGGGTTCGGAATGGTCCCTTACTTATGCCACTTATAATGAAATGATTTATATAATAATTTAATCAGGCTTAAGTAACACTTATTTCTAAGAATATCATGCTTCTACATTCACATACATACATCAACAAGTTCATCTAAATTTATATGTAACACATATTCGAATTTGCATACAGCCTATTTGCATGTAATTTATGTCTCAATTTACATACATAAGGATTATCATACGGCAAGCATACAAGTTAATGAACGCATTGGTGGACACAGAAGCGCAAACAAATAGCATTCTTACTAACATGCATATTAAGAAAAGATATTTAAGCGCATAACAGAGATAGACAACTAGAGAGGTAATACAAATGCATAACGTAAAAAAGGGGTGACTATATGCTAAGATGGACATGTCGTAATGTGATGCAAGAGGATCTGTTTACCGTGCGCGTTCGTGCAGCGTTCGTAGACGCGTTCGAACAGAAATGAAACAGAATGCTCACGTTCGTATGGCGTTTGTGAACGCGTTCGAACGGAAATGAAACAGAATACTCACGTTCGTGTGGCGTTTGTGAACGCGTTCGAACAGAAATGAAACAAAATGCTCACGTTCGTATGGCGTTCGTGAACGCGTTCGAACAGAAATAAGACTTGATGCATGATAAGGCAAAATACATGCGCGTTCGAGTTGCGTTCGTAAACGCGTTCGAACGGGAACATACCTGATGCATGAAATGAGACGTAATACATAAATGACAAATAGTAAAATGCGAGTCGCGGTGAAGCATCGTGGTAAATGATTGTAACCTCTTCAATTAGAGGACCTCTCATCGCACTTACTAAGCCCGTGCGCTCGATCGCATCATGCATACAAACATAAAGACAATCATATCAAACTAAGTATGCCCGATTGAACGTATCTTGCATTCAATCGGACACACATCAACCGGCGCGGCAAAGCATCGTGGTAAAGGGCTTTAACCCCTCCCCATAGGGGATCTTTCATTCCACTTACTAAGCCCATGCGCTCGATTGAATCATGCAGGAATAAGCAACATACAGAATTCAAGTGACGAGAAATAAATAAACCAAAGCAACACAAAACAAGAGAAGGTGTCATTTACTCAAGTGGTACATGGAGTTGTATCCCAAGTACAGACCGCACTACCGTCCATTCGGATTCGGCTACGGAATTTACGTATGGGTTTCCATCCTATATACCACGAGAGGCGACACTCTTTTATTCATCCAATACCCATAACATGCATCCACAAACGACTCTCATGCAAATAGAATTCGATAAAAAAAAACGAATATAAACTAATGAGAAAAGTACCCTCAGGTCTAACCTTTTAAATCACCTCTCGGATGTACAGTACACGATCGTCGGAATGGTGGATGCTCCGCAACTCTTCCGATAAAAAAAAACGAATATTTTAGTTACTGTTTTTGGGATGTTTTGGCTACCGTTTTGGGTGTGATTTTCGGTGATGTTATGGTGTGGTTCGGGGGCTGTTTTGATGAGGTAAAGGGGCTGTTCGGGATGTATTTTGGTCAAGGCAATGAGGGTTCTTTGGTTTGTGATCTTTGGTTATTGAGAGTGAGGGAGAGTTGTGTCCATAAGCTTGGGTGTTTCTTGCGTGAATGAGCTAGGGGAAAAGGGTTGGAAATTCTTTTCTTCTTTTCCTATAATGGGCGTGCACTAGGGGGGAATGCCTTGGAGAGGTGTTGTTTATATAGAGAATGGCTATGGTTTCACCTTGTCTCACAAGGAAGGGATTTGGCATTTAAAGGGAGGATTTGATTTGGTGTTGGACAAGGAAAGCAAGGGATTTTATTTGGTTTAGATTAGGAAGGTTGAATATTTGATTGGCTTGGTTTAGGAATACAATATTTTAAGTTAGGAATAATATATATTTGATTGGGAATATAATTGGTTGATTGATTTTAAGTAGGCATGACATCTTTTTAATTTGGTATGTGATTTTTAGATTTGTTTTGATTTCACCATGTGTTAAATATGTGTTTTAAGTGGGCTTGGGCGTGTGGGCCAAGGCTTGGGCGAATCGGGCTTAATGTGAGGTTAGCAGCAAAACCAGAATTACCGACACCGTTCGAACGCCTCCTCGAACGCGGCACGAACCCCCGCAATCTGTTTGGAGTTCGAACGAATTAACGAACGCAGCACGAACGAAAACAGTGAACTTTGTTTATTCTGAATTCCCCCTTCCGACGTCCGTTTCTCGTGACTTCCGTGACTTAAAAGGTAGTGCCTCCAAATGAGACTCATCATAGGGACTAATATGCAAAAATGCCTATGCAGTGCCAGCCGCCCCACTTTGATGGGACTTATGTAATGTGCAACAGTGACAATCCTATCAAAGTTATGCAATGCATTTTCACTTACCTGGCTCGCCAACTGCCACTTGACTTTCCACGTGTTGAGTTGATTTGGGTGGTGAGGTGCTGCGACCCCTGGTTCATTCCCGAACCGCTGTGATGTGGTCCATTCCCGAACTGTTACCATGAAATGTCCATTCCCGAACTGTTACTGTGAGTTGTCCATTCCCGAACTGTTTCTGTAAGGTGGTCCATTCCCGAACCGTGTTTCCATTCTTGGAGTGCCATTCTCGGCTTGTTTATTCCTGAACTCTGCTCCATTCTTGGATTGCCATCATCGGTTTGTTCATTCTTGAACTCTGCTCCCTTCTTGGATTGACTTATTCTCTCTGCTTGTTCATTCTTGAACTCTGCTCCATTCTTGGATTGCCATTATCGGCTTGTTCATTCTTGAACTCTGCTCCATTCTTGGATTGCCATTCTCGGCTTGTTCATTCTTGAACTCTGCTCCATTCTTGGATTGCCATTCCCGGCTTGTTCATTCTTGAACTATGCTCCATTCTTGGATTGCCATTCTCGGCTTGTTCATTCTTGAACTCTGCTCCAATCTTGGATCCATTCTCGGCTTGTTCATTCTTGAACTCTGCTCCATTCTTGGATTGCCATTCTCGGCTTGTGATGCAATAGGTCTCAACCCTAGGACTCATCCCCAAAACTGATAGTGATGTGGGCTTCGACCCTGGGATTCATCCCCAAAACTGATGCTGAAGTGGGCCTCGGCCCTAACTGCTATTGATACGGGCCTCGCCCCCAGATTGATATTGATGTGGGCCTCGACCCTCGGGATTCATCCCTAAACTGATACCGATGCTGATGTGGGCGTCGGCCCTAACTGCTATTGATATCGGCCTCTCCCCCAGACTGATACTGATATGAGCTTCGCCCCTCAGACTGATACTGCTGATATGGGCATCGCCCATATGATTCATTCCTGAAGACTGCTGACATTGTATGTTACTGCTTCTGGTTGGCTTGCATTCGGCGCTTTCTTTTTTTCTCATTTGAAACCTGTTATTACAAAACATAACAAACACAAAAAGGATGCAAATATGTTACGTGTATTCATGCAAGCATGAATGAATTTTCTATTCCGTTGGGTTAGGTCTTCTCTGCCATCCTCCTCCTGGTGATCGCTCGACCTTTTCTTCCTTAGGCGAAATACTGCTTCAATCTATCCATATTGATCGGCTTGGTGAACTCGTTCCCTTCCAAATCTGACAGTCTCACTGCCCCTATTTCCCAATTTCTGAATGTCTGTCTTATCTTTTCTGTTTGCTTATTTCGAAGGTTCCCCGTGTTCATCACTGGATTCCATAGTACCAAGGTTGAATACTTAAATATACTCATATTGCAGATGAGTTTCAGCGAAATGAACGTCTTTATTATCGTTGAGGAAAAGAGTTCGAACAAGTAACAAAATCAATGTCTTAAAAAAACTGGATCAAATAGACTAGGAGGAACATCTCCATCATCCGCAGCACTGCCTTCTTCCTCAGCCTATGGTTCTTCACTGTCATCCATGTAAGAAACTTGGTGGTGGAGGGTTTCTTTTCATGGGTTGGGTATTTTATGGCAATCTATGAGATCTTGAATTTCATGCCTGAGGCGGGTGCAGTTGTCGGTGTCATGGCCATGTAGCTGGTGGAAGTGACAATAAAGGTTCACATTTATGTGTGGCGGTGGGGGGTGTGGAAGTGGCTTGCCTTCTAAGGGTTTCAAGATTCCTTGTCCCTGTAACTTTTCAAATACCTTCGACAAAGGTCTACCAAGGTTGGAGAATTACCGGTTTCTGATGGCAGCGACTTCGGCAGTAGCGGGCTTTGTCTCAGAAGGCCCCCCAAAAGTTCTTTTATTATGGCCATAAAACTTCTATTTTCGGCCTCCTCTTCCTCAATATCCATGACAGTTTCCCTCAACTGTCGAAAATCAGAAATCATCGAAGTCATCCTCCTCAGCTTACCATAAATAGAGGGCTTAGTGCCCTTGATAATCATCTTAATTTGGTCTTTCTCTGAAGGCCGAGTCTGCATTTTCAAAAGCTGGCTTCTCCAGCAATCCACATACTCTTTGAAACTTTCCTCTGGCTTCTGTTTAGTGTTCTCCAAATCACGGAGTGACAAGTCAATTTCTAAGTCTGTAACATACTGCTTCAGAAAAGCATCAGCTAGTTCCTTCAATCTTCTTTAACCTTCTTCTTAAGGCTATGATACCAAACCACAGGTGCCCCCTCGAGTGACATCCCAAACATCTTTTGGACTTGGCGCTGTGATAGGCCCATTGAACTCATGACTGAGACATATTGCTGCAGATGGACTCTTGGGTCTCCATTCCCATTAAACTTGGCCATGTCCGGCATTTTAAACTGAGCTGGCAGCTGTTCTTCGAAGGTCATTGCCTCATAATCTAACAACTCTTCATGTTTACCCCTCATTTTGGCGGGTAACTGTTTCAACCTGATCCCGAAGCTTCTGAAATTATGTCTGAGACCCAATCACTTGCATATTGCATACTCTGCTATGTCATCATCAAAAGTGGGGATATCATCCCCCAACCCATTCGGAGGCTCCTCGCGCCTCACATTCTCAGAATTTCCCCCAGCACGGGGCACAGCCATATTTGCCATGGCAGTGGTCATGGCTTGCAACTGTTCGTGACCTTGGCGAGACTGTTTTCCAACTGATCTATACGTGATACCTCAATATCTGATTCACTCATGTCTGTTCCAAGTGTTCTGGTGAGTCTTCCCTTTTCCCTAACTCAACGGGAATCTATGATGGCTTTCAGAACACAAGGGTTAACATGATGTATGTATGCATGAGGTGCATGAGATGTTGTAACATATATAACATACTAAATCAATTAAAACTCTCAAACAAATCAACCCATTATCATTTTAGAAGCTTCTGGGCTAACTGTCATATGAGTGAACCGTCCCAGTTTAAATGGCCCAACGAGTTCACGTCTCATGGCAATGAGCCCAACTAAATCCAAATGGTAACACTCCGAACACAAGCACAAGGTGGCCCATCAATATTTAGAAGCCTTTGGCCCAATCGTCATAAGGTACGTTCTTGTCCCGGTTTAAATGGCCCAACAAGCCCATATCCCATGACAAATGGTCCAAATGGATCCAAACAATGATGTTCCCAAACACAAGTATAAAAGAAAGATAATGTAAACATAGAGTAACAATTTCTACATAATGGCCCATCAACATTTCAGAAGCTTTGGGCCTAATAGTCATAAGGTACGAACTCGCCCCAGTTTAAATGGCCCAGCAAGTCCGCATTTCTGACAATAGTCCAACTGCATCCAAATGAGGACGGTCCACAAGCACATACTCAAGGAAATAATTGTTACTTTAGCCAACCCGGTCTATGGGTAGGTTAGCAAGAGTATAGACAAAGGCTCCCACCGGCGAAGGATGGCCCACAACTAGGTCTCCCCACTCAAGGGTTCGAGCAACCAAGTGAGCGCACCCCTTTTTATACACTAAGGTACGTGCCAATGAGCTATGGTGTGTGACGGACTGTCAAATGGATTTCCCGTTGTAGATTCCCCAGAGGGAAGGTGGAGCGAGGCTCACTTAAATACCCAAGCCTCTTAGGCTCTTATCGCTTGGTGTCAGGAATAAACAACGAGTCCTCCAAATTAGTCCATCACAAAAGGCTACGAGTAAATGGCTATCTAGGTGTCTTCACAGCTTTTCCTTCTAGAAAGGTAGTGAGTGAAGGAAGACACCAAACCATTACCTAGCCTTAAAATGCCTTTGATTAAACCCTCACTTTATCCACTATAGACACGGTCAATTAAAACATAAATCCAAAGATTACAAGACAATATTTCGGGGCCAATTCTCTATCCCCAGTGGAGTCCGCCAGACTGTGGGAACACAGAAACTGGGCGACGCATGCTGTCCCGGGCTCGCGGCCCGGTCGGGAGTACGGAGTAGCCCGTGGGGGACTAAACCGGAGAATAATGGAGTCGCCACCCGGTGTGAACCGGGAAAATAAGATTTAAGAGGCCGCACTCACCACCACCCTCGCAAGGGAAGACCTCAAACCGTTGGGTTCGGAATGGTCCCTTACTTATGCCACTTATAATGAAAGGATTTATATAATAATTTAATCAGGCTTAAGTAACACTTATTTCTAAGAATATCATGCTTCTACATTCACATACATACATCAACAAGTTCATCTAAATTTATATGTAACACATATTCGAATTTGCATACAGCCTATTTGCATGTAATCTATGTCTCAATTTACATACATAAGGATTATCATACGGCAAGCATACAAGTTAATGAACGCATTGGTGGACACAGAAGCGCAAACAAATAGCATTCTTACTAGCATGCATATTAAGAAAAGATATTTAAGTGCATAACAGAGATAGACAACTAGAGAGGTAATACAAATGCATAACGTAAAAAAGGGGTGACTATATGCTAAGATGGACATGTCGTAATGTGATGCAAGAGGATCAGTTTACCGTGTGCGTTCGTGCAGCGTTCGTAGACGCGTTCGAACGGTAAACAGAAGGTTCTCATTCGAGTAGCGTTCGTACACGCGTTCGAACGGAAATGAAACAGAATGCTCACATTCGTATGGCGTTTGTGAACGCGTTCGAACGAAAATGAAACAGAATACTCACATTCGTGTGGCGTTTGTGAACGCGTTCGAATAGAAATGAAACAGAATGCTCACGTTCTTATGGCGTTCGTGAACGCGTTCGAACAGAAATAAGACATGATGCATGATAAGGCAAAATACATGCGCGTTCGAGTTGCGTTCGTAAACGCGTTCGAACGGGACACAGACCTGATGCATAAAATGGGACGCAATACATAAATGACAAATAGTACAATGCGAGTCGCGGTGAAGCATCGTGGTAAATGATTGTAACCTCTTTAATTAGAGGACCTCTCATCGCACTTACTAAGCCCATGCGCTCGATCGCATCATGCATATAAACATAAAGACAATCATATCAAACTAAGTATGCCCGATTGAACGTATCTTGCATTCAATCGGACACACATCAACCGGCGCAGCAAAGCATCGTGGTAAAGGGCTTTAACCTCTCCCCATAGGGGATCTTTCATTCCACTTACTAAGCCCATGCGCTCGATTGAATCATGCAGGAATAAGCAACATACAAGAATCAAGTGACGAGAAATAAATAAACAAAGCAAAACAAAACAAGAGAAGGTGCCGTTTACTCAAGTGGTACGTGGAGTTGTATCCCAAGTACAGACCGCACTACTGTCCATTCGGATTTGGCTACGGAATTTACGTCTGGGTTTCCATCCTATATACCACGAGAGGCGACACTTTTTTATTCATCCAATACCCACAACATGCATCCACAAACGACTCTCATGCAAATAGAATTCGATAAAAAAAACGAATATAAACTAATGAGAAAAGTACCCTCAGGTCTAACCTTTTAAATCACCTCTCGGATGTACGGTACACGATCGTCGGAAGGGTGGATGCTTCGTAACTCTTCCGGTTCACTGGTTCACTGCTTCACTGCTCTCGTTCGTTGTCTTACTGTTTTGAGTCGTTGTTCTCCGTCTTTTGCTGCCGCTTTTGACTCCAATTCACTGTCGTTGCTACTGTTTTGCTGCTGTATTTTAGTTACTGTTTTTGGGATGTTTTGGCTACCGTTTTGGGTGTGATTTGGTGATGTGGTGTGGTTCGGGGGCTGTTTTGATGAGGTAAAGGGGCTGTTCGGGATGTATTTTGGTCAAGGCAATGAGGGTTCTTTGGTTTGTGATCTTTGGTTATTGAGAGTGAGGGAGAGTTGTGTCCATAAGCTTGGGTGTTTCTTGCGTGAATGAGCTAGGGAAAAGGGTTGGAAATTCTTTTCTTCTTTTCCTGTAATGGGCGTGCACTAGGGGGGAATGCCTTGGAGAGGTGTTGTTTATATAGAGAATGGCTAGGGTTTCACCTTGTCTCACAAGGAAGGGATTTGGCATTTAAAGGGAGGATTTGATTTGTGTTGGACAAGGAAAGCAAGGGATTTTATTTGGTTTAGATTAGGAAGGTTGAATATTTGATTGGCTTGGTTTAGGAATACAATATTTTAAGTTAGGAATAATATATATTTGATTGGGAATATAATTGGTTGATTGATTTTAATTAGGCATGACATCTTTTTAATTTGGTATGTGATTTTTAGATTTGTTTTGATTTCACCATGTGTTAAATATGTGTTTTAAGTGGGCTTGGGCGTGTGGGCCAAGGCTTGGGCGAATCGGGCTTAATGTGAGGTTAGCAGCAAAACCAGAATTACCGACACCGTTCGAACGCCTCCTCGAATGCGGCACGAACGCCCGCAATCTGTTTGGAGTTCGAACGAATTAACGAACGCAGCACAAACGAAAACAGTGAACCTTGTTTATTCCGAATTTCCCCTTCCGACGTCCGTTTCTCGTGACTTCCGTGACTTAAAAGGTAGTGCCTCCAAATGAGACTCATCATAGGGACTAATATGCAAAAATGCAGTGCCTACACGCACACCGACCCGAAATTTGCGGTTCGATTCGGTGCGGTTCAAAATCATTTTTAATATTTTTTCAAACCGCGCGATTCGGTTCGGTTCGGTGCGGTTCGCGGTTTCACCCGAAATTGTGTTCACACCTAATCTTTATCATATAAACATAAAGTTTCATCCTTAGTGTTTATTTTAATCCCTCTTTATCTAATATTGGCAGTAATATTATTTTTCTGATAAGTGAGGGAACACAATAACAGTCATGCAAATCTAATTTACATCCATTTGGAAGATCTAAAAGAATTGTTCATATGGCCTTGACATCCAATGTCTCGCCATTGCCAACTCTAAGTTGGATCTCCCTTTATTCAGCCTTCTTTTAACCCTCATTTCTTACAGGGATTGCAAATATGAGTAGGACTACCAGTGTCTAACACTCATCCACTATTTGCATCTAAGGCTAATGAGACGTCAATAATTAGAAAATTATAAAACGTACCTGAGGGTTCTGCTTTTCCTTTTAGCTCTGGAAAGTCATTTTTCCAGTGTCCAGACTTCTTGCATTGTAGACATTGGTCACGAGCTACTTTCGGTTTTGTGCCTTTGCGCTTTTTGGAGTTCTTCTTTGATGTCTTCTTCTTCCCCATCTTTATTTTCCTTGACTTCCCAGATTTCTTTAAAGAGCCAGCTCCACCATGGAGATACAGTGTGGGGTTGCCTTTCCTTAAATCTTATTTCACCGTGCGTAGCATGTTATGAAGTTCTTCGTATGTGGCTTGCATCGAATGCATATGGAAATTTAATACAAATCCAGAATAAGAACTAGACAAAGAAGACAGAATCAAATTACAGCCCAGCCGTTCATCAAACATAATACCATGTCGTTCCAGATATCGAATTCGGTCTATCATGTTCAAAACATAAGTACTGACAGCTTCTCCCTCCTTGAGTTCAGCACGGAACAATTCCTTAGACCTTCGATAAGGTTTCATCTCTTGGTTTGCTTCGAACAACTCCTTGAGTGTTCACATGATGCTCCAAGCATCTGGTACTTCAATGTACTGTCTCAGTAAATCTGGAACCATCGATTCCAAAATGTAGGATTTCACCTTCAGGTTATCATCCTTCCATCTATCAAAAGTTTCTCGCTCTTCTGGACTGGAGTCGGGATCGATTTCAATAGACAATGGATTGATAGTCACATAAGTCAACTTTTCATACTCTAAGACAATGTGCATTTTCATTTCCCATTCCAAAAGTTTCATCAATGGATTAATGGCAGCCATCTACAAGACAATATTTTGTAATACTAGCATAACAGTTTTCATTTCAAAATAATAACACTAATTGATTATGAAATTTTAAATCTATTAGTGCCATCCCACTACTATACGTAATTCCGTAATCTCCCTTAACGGAAAAATAGAAATTTGACTATCAAAATTTCATAGCGAGAAATGGATCTCATGACATTTACTTCACCCTCATACTAATGACGATATTGGCCTTTATAAACTCATTAGGTAGACCTCCAAGGTCAATCACTTCATGTGACTCCTAGTTTGGTCCTGAACCATTTCTTATCTTCACACTAATGACGATATTAGATTAAGACGTGTTCTAGGTGTATACTTGTCAATGTGCACCAATGATCTTCATATGTACACCATCACACTAATGACGATATTGGGTGACTGCGTTAACTCATCATGCTACATGTAATATTTTACTGGAGCGACCTAAATTCTGAACACTTATACCCTCACACTAATGACGATATTGGATGTAAGTAGTAAGAACTCATTCATCTCCGTATTGACAAGACAGACCATCCAATAATGCTCCAACATTACTAATACTATTACTTAAATAAAGTAATCACCTAATCACGGGAGATTTATGACAATCAAGTCATTAACTTAATTAGGTCAAAGTTTTAATTTAAAACATGTTTTACATATCCAATATGTCTTATGCATAATTAAATTAAAATTACTATAGCAAAGATTCAAAAACATGTGTTGTGTGGTTAAGGCTTGCTACCGATACCATTCTGTTGGGGTAGTTGTGGAACCCCTAGGGTCGGATCGATGTACCGCGCAGCGGAAGTGGGTCTAACACGTGGATATCTAGCATGGGTGTATTTTAAAATTAATAAAATATAATATATTTTTTTCAAGTGTTTTAGTGAAAATCAGAAATAAATTTGGATCCGGAAAAATCTATTCAAATAAAAACCGGAAAAATTTCAAAAAATTTCGGACTCGTACGCATCTAGTGCGCTTGTAGCATGCGCTACATGCAACAAATGTTGCATGCAGCGCTGGCTGCTGCATGCAACAGCAGCGTCAGTTTTGGCACTGTAAGGGCAGTGTTGCAGCGCCAGTTTTGGCCATCTCGGGAAAAATTACTGATGCCAATTTTTTTTTTTATTTTCTAAGAAAAAAACTTTATAACACTTTAAAAATCACCCAAAATAATTTTAATTTCAAAACCAACCACAACACTTATTATAAAATAAACATATATAAATTCTAAATATATATATATATATATATGTATTTCTTTGAATTAAATTACAACCCAAAATAGAAACTCAATAAGAAATGTCTCATGAATAATTTTAGGTCACCCAAAGGTGGTCAAGTGATTCTAGATTGGTAGCCATAACTCCAAGCTTTAATCTAGCGTTCCAAACTCTTATTAATTGTTTCATGTCTAACATGAACAACTTTGACTTAAATTATAAGCATGTTGTGTTTATACTTCCAAAGTATCCTAACACAATTGATTAGCCTTATTTCAACATTAAGCTATGTGATCATGCATCAAATACACAAATGAACATAGCTTAGGAGAAGATCAAACATTACCTAGTAAGCTTGATGCAAGATCCAATCTACTTCTCCTTTGTTGAAATTGTTGGAGAACCTCCAAGGTGTGCAAGCTTGACTTCAAGATCCAATCTTGTTTCCAATGCTACCAAGCTTCACTTCAAGATCCAATCTTGATTTCTCCTAGATGAAATATTGTAGAGACTTCACAAGCTTTTCTAAACACTTCTCTAACTTAGGCTAATCTCTCAAGAATTACTTGTGCATGGCTTACTCAAGCTTTTGCTTATGCTTATACTTGTTCTTTTTCTTGTAATTAAAACCTTCCTTAAGCTTGCTAATTATAGCAAAACTTAGGAAATTTTTAATTAATAAAAGTTGTAATCAACTTTTAAGTGTGCTTAATCCAATTTGTCCAAATATGTATAATTAGGTGTGACTAATCTCCATTGTCTCCCCTTTGATTTAATCCAATTAAATCAAGCCAAAACTATCTATTATTACATACTTATAATTACCATAATATCCTCAAATGTAGAGATAATTATGATTTTACAATTAAGCCCTTGTGTGATTATTGAATTAATCTAATTAATCCAATTAGGTCAAAGTAAATAATCAATGTTATCCAATAACACTTTATTATCTTAGTTGATAATTATAATATCGAATATTATTTTTTATCAAAATTAATTGGCTACCCAAGTGCTCAACGAGTACACTTCATATTGGGTCTCTCTAAATTCAGACACGTTCGTCATATAAGCCTAGCTAATATGTACGCGATTCGGCCACCTCCGAATTCACGAAGAACACGAACAACCTTTTTGAACTATACAAGTCGAGGTCATCACATATGTTTAACAATCCCTCTGTCGTAGGCTATCCGAGTTGTGCTTAAGAAACATAGAATACACCGTCAAGTTTCTGATACGCACATCTCATGTCGATATGTCCATGATTCTTCATAACTGATGCGATCCACCCTAGGTGATCGACTTCAGCCAAAGCTTTAAGAATCATGACTTTACTAACATGGATACCCAAACCCATTATGGTACACATACAGGCCGACAGATCCTATATTGCTTTGCACTTGATTACTGAGTGCATCGGTCCACACCCAACAAATATCTAGAGGTCAGACCATGAAAGGTTTCTGACATACATGGCATCAAAGTGTGGAGGATCTCACAAAAAATTAATGTTATCCTATAGTCAAATGATTACATATGCTACTCGACTCGAGGAGATTCCTATTGACGGTGGTGTGTACTTCCAACTATTAGGAATCACCTATGAGTCATTCAGTATTCGCTTCAACGAATACCCACATGTCTGTACGCGTTTCCAAAACTCATGGTACATCGGGTTGAACCATTGGAACTCAAATTCCAATATACAACATGTGCTAGTCTTCTAGGTTATAGGAATTCGATCATATTCCAAAACCAACGACAAAGAATATTTACTTTAAGAATAGTTTACACCTATTGTCAAGACTATTCTAAGGTCGATGTCATTCTTAGCATTTCTATACATCAATCTAATACGCATAATGACAATACCATTAATAAGGTATGAAATGAAAAATGTAGTTATTTTATTAGTAAATAATAAAATATACAATTCGAATTGGCACTCCAAGCACCAACTCCATCAATTAATTCCTATAAACCACACCCTCACAGCTTTGGCACGTTGTAAGCACGACCATAGAAAATAATAATTACATCCATATTGACAAGACGGACCATTAAAATGTACAAAATACGAACAAAAACAAATAAAGCTTTCTCATATGGATTTTTCAATTATTGTCAAACAATTAAAATTGATCTAATCAATTTAATTTTAGCATTTGAAAAATAAATTGGATTAAATATCAAATATTTATTAGCATGAAAATTATTTTTAGATGTGGGATCATACGCTCTGATACCATTTTGTTAGCGTTTTGACGGTGGAAGCACGATTTTAGATGAAAATAGTTTTTTAGACATTTTAAATTTTTTCCGAAAGAAATACCAGTATCTCATACCTAAAATTAGTTCATATTTCACCGAAACATATTATTTTTTAACAAGTAACAATATAACAAGTTGCAAAAGACGGTAAAAGTTTTACGAAAATATTTTCCAGAAAATTACTATGTAAAGCGGATAATCAGTCAACCAATTACCGAGTCGGACTAACCTGGTCACTTGGGCAGTAATCGGTCAGTCCCTGAACTGTCCAAATAGTGAACAATTCACTGTTTGGACAGCCCCCATCGGATAACCTATTTTTACGTAATTTCACCGTTTTCATGAATTTTTACCACATAATATTTTTCGGAAATTATTTAACACCAAATACACATCCAAACATCAAATATTTGACATTAAAATAATCAATTTCAAATCTGATCCAGAAAATAAAAATAGTTTATTTTTCATGCTAATCCCAATTTGTCACGATATTAATCAAATTTTTTTAATTCCATTTTAAAGTCACCACATATGAATTTTCAAGAATAATTCTAGGCATCATAAGAGTGGCTACAATACTCTAGAATGACAATTTTAATTTTTGAAACTAACTACTTTAATTAGAACAAAAAATCACACATGCTAATAAAAGGAAAAATCAAGGTTATCAGAAATCATCAACACCAACTATTTGGTAACAAATATATTATCGATAAATATATTTAGAAACATGTAATATATATCAAATATATATTAGCATGCTTATGAAAAATAATCTTTCAAAACTAGAAGCAAAAATGTTACCTTAATTTAATTAAGGTTTTAATTTTACTTCAAAGTTTCCAAATGCTTCTTCTTTGGTATTGTTTTCTATTGTTACTAACCCTAATATTTTTCTTTTGTTCTCAACGCTTGAGAAAATGGTTAACACAAAAAATATGAAAAAACTTTTTCCATTTTAAATCCATTTTGGCTGAATTTTGGAGGCGATTTTTGTCATTTACTAAGTTCAAAACTTGGTCCAAAAATTACCACATATTTAATCTTATGTAAATTAAATTAATAAACGAATTTTGAGTTAGTGGAGTCCATGTGTCACACGCATATGGTTTGACCAATCACAATTAGCCAAATATAAAGAATATTCCAAATAATATTATTCTTCTAGAAATTAAATATAATTAATAATTAATTAAACTTAATATAATTCCACTAAAAAATAGATTATGAGAAAATATTCCAAGAATATTATCTTTTTATTATGATTAACATTTAATTAATTCAATTAACCATAATAAAAAAGTTTCAAAATTCAATTAACAATTAATGTGTATCTAATCAAAATTATGTATCATATACAAATACAAATTATCTTACGTGCATGTGTAAATTATGAATAATCCAAATTATGAATAATTAATTGTCCAAGTGCTCAACGAGTACACTTCATATTGTGGGACTATTTAGGTTCAAGTTTATCTGTCACATAAATAACTTACGTGTCCGTAATTTACTCACTCACAAATTATGACGACCACAAATAATCGAGTTGAACCATACAAGTCGATATCATTGCATATATTTAATTCCTCTGTCATAGGCTATCCAAATTATTCCAGAGATATAGAAAAATATCAAATCTCTGCTATAAAAAATTCAAGTATGTCGCGACGTAATCGTTAACTAGTTTCTGCAGTATACCTTGGTCAAGGATTTCAAAGAATCACTGGTTGGATACATAAATCATGTACACGAGACTGACAGATCCTCTCTGGATACATCACATGATATTATAAGTATCAATCAACACCCAACGAACATACAGTAGTTTGATCTTAAAAATTTCATTAACGTGACTGCCATCAAAATATGGTGGATATTTTACATATCCATAGTGGTATCTAAAATAAAATGAGCTAATATATTACTCGACTCAAGAAGATTTCTTTTAACGTTGGTATACAATCTATTATGAATCTTCCAGTGAGTCGTTTAGTATTTATTCAATAAATATTTAAATGTATATAAGAGTCTCCCTAAGACTCATACTTAACGGAGATAAACCATTGGAACTATTCCAATATACGACATATAATAGTCTCATGGGTTTACTAATCGATTAAGTATATAAACATTGACTAGGAATTATTTTAAAAATGAATCATGTTGTGATGTTTCTCAGTGTCTGTTGCGACGCTTTTATAATTGTATTACAACAACTTATTTTATGAACTATTTACGCTTTTACCATTGTACTAAAGATATATTGATGAAACTACTAAATATTATTTATAATAAAATATAAATATACAACATATTACAATAAATACATCAAAAATTGATGCGCTGAATACCAACTCTAATATTTTTCTCTTTTACTTATTTAATAAATGTTATATATATATATATATATATATATATATATATTATATATATATATATATATATATTGTAACAACCCGGGTTATTTTAGTGTGTTAGAGTTATTTTATTTTTCGCATGTGTAGCCGCGATCGAACGCGAGGTCTATTTTTTTTACAATAAAATGGGAATTATTACAAGAGATGAGTTAAAAGATATTAATGATTAATTTTGAGAGGTTAAATTGAAATTGACCAACTTATATATATATATATATATATATATATATATATATATATATATAGAATCCTAGATATTTTTAACACATACATACATGTAGCACTAACCCACACGTGTACATATGATACACACACATTTTGAATACACACACCCTTAATAAACACACCTACGTGTATAATATAGGACACACACACACGAAATAAAAAAAAAAAAAAGATGGGAGAAGAATCGAGAGGCAGAAAGAAGGAAATGGAGGGAGAGGAACCGAGAGACAGAAGGGGAAACAAAGGGAAATCGAGGGATTGAGAGAAATTGAGAGAAATTGAGAGAGATTAAAAAAAGAGCAAAATGAGAAAAGCCGAGAAGAACCGAGAAGAGAGGGGATAGAGACCGAGAGAAAGAGAGAGGCAGCGAGAGATAGAAGAGGAGAGAGAGGAAAATCCAACTGTAACATTCCGGGTTATTTTAGAGTATTAGTGTGAATTTTATTTTTCGAGTGTGCAGTCGCGTTCGAACGCGAGGTCGATTCTTAATGAAAAATGGAAACTTTTTCAAGAAAATAATTAAAAGACAATAAACACTAAACTTAAGGGATTAAATTGAAATTTTCCATACAAGTGTAAATAGACCTAGACACTTCTACACGCACTCACACGTGACACACACACACTTAAATTAAATGCGCACACACACAGATACGGCAGAGAGAGAAAGACCAGAAAAAGAAAGAAAAATCAAGAGGAATGGAGAAGAGAAGAAGGCAAAAACCGAGAGGGAGAGAGAAGAGAGACCGAGAGGTGAAAAATCACGGCAGAAGGAAAACAGAGCAGAGAAGAGAAGAGAGAAATGACGAGAGGAGAGAGAGACCGAGAAAGAAGAAGGATGTGGTTTTGAAGCTTTGATACAATTTGTAAGTAATCTATGTGATGATTCTCTTGAGTTTAATTGATTTTATCATTTGGGTTTTTGAATGAATCTTAAAACTGGGCTAGATTACGAATTAAAACATGTTAGAAGCAATTTAGAATTGATTTTTAAGCATGAAGTTCAAAGGGATTTGTGAGATTAGGAAATTGAAAAGTTGGGGGGAGGAATCAGCAGGACCATAGGAAATTTGGGGGTTTATTAGATTTAGATATAAGTTTGATAAGAAATCAAATTGGAACTCTAATAAATGCATAGTTTAAAAACTCCATCTGAGGCGCGCCTCGAGGGGCCGCCTCGCAGAGTCGTAGTTATAGCACGTCAAGGCTGTCGCCTCAAACCGAGTTTTCAATAGGACCGCCTCAAAGTCCTGAGGCGGCCCGCCTCATGACGCCTCGAGTCGAGGCGGACGCCTCAACCCAAAAGCCGTGAAGTCATTATTTTTAAAAGAAAAATAAATATAAATATAAGGAAACTGAAAGTAGAGACAAAGAGTCTCAACTTGTGCTTCTTTATAGACTAAAAATGTATAGTTCAATTTTATTTTCCTGGCAGTATTGTTAACCATATTAACAAAGTAGCTCGACCTCAATGTTTAGCCGAAAATGGCAAAATAATTATCACTAAAAATAATCATTCACTATTATATATATTTATTAATTATAATTTATTATTAATAAATTTATTTATGATAGAAATTATATATGATGATGACCTTTTGAAGGATGACATTTCATACCCACATTTTATGCTATTAAACACAAATAATAGCCTATTTAGAGATTAGCGGTCATTTTATTTCATGAACTTATTTTATTATATTTCATTTTGTTTAATTTTGATAGATTCTTTTATGTATTAGTTGTAGATTATTTATTGCTTTTAGTTTTTTTCGTGTTCGGATTGAGGCTGTCCGCCTCGCCTCACGCGAGGGACCGCCTCACACCGCACACCGAGTTTTCGAACCTTGAATAAGTGAATTAATAATTGTTCATGTATTTTTTTTATGTGTTTATGAAATCTGAGTTTGAGATTGTAGTAGTAGTGAGAAATGGGGTGGTTATGGCGTAAGCAGAAGCAGTGTTGGTAGTGATAGCAGTAGTAGTAGAATTAGGAATTAGTTTTATTTGGAATTGGAAGTCGTTCTAAAAGTATTATAAGATAACCGAATAAATAAAAGAATAATGAAAATAAAAATAGAAAAAAAGAACGAACGATGTAATTGAACATGACTAATGATGCTAAGAATATATGAATTTAAATGGTTATATATATAAATTTATAGTTATGGAAGTAGTTAGGAAAATTTATATGATGAAGTATCTATTAATAATAAGAAGTTAAAGGTAAAGTGTGATTAAGTGAATAAATGAATGAGTAGTTTATGCATGATATAAGTTTTACTATACTTTGAATGATCTGAAAAGAAAATGAAGATGTTGTGTCTGTGTTAATTAGAGTTGTGTATAATACTAATATATATATATATATATTTATATATATATGAGTGTGTGTATCTATGCTTTAGAAATTTATTATTGTAAAGAAGATGAGAATTGGTAATTTGAATGCACAATGTATGTGCAGAGGATGATATAACAGTAGAGTTTTAAAAATGTATACAAGTAAAAGTATGGAATTAGTAAGTTATGAAAGTAATGACGACATGATTATGCCTTCTAGAATACGGGTTGAAAATACATATATACTATGATGTAACGTGAGTATTGTAACTGAGTATGGCGTAAGAATGACTGATATAAACGTATGAATAAGAATGTGTGAATATAAACTGGTAATATTGGAAAATGGTTAAATTAGCCAATATGTTGAGATAGATATTATTCTGTGGTTGGAATGCTTAATTGGTAATGTTTGTAGATTATGAATGTGAATTGTGGTACGTAAGTTGTATATAAGTTTTAAGTGCATCATTTTTGCATTTGTTATGTTGGTTGAGTGCGTATGTATGAATATAGATTATTTGTTGGATTGTTCTATAAGTCGCTGATATTATTGGACATGGAAGTAAGCTAAGCTTTGATTATGTAAATGTGTATGACGCACATAAGATAGTTAGTAATGAAAGCATATAAGTAATAGAATGCATGTCATTAAATTATAGTCATGCATGAACATATACATGTAGTTATAGTCTAAAGATAAGTACATAAGAAAGCATGGCTATGATTAGTGAAAGCATAAGAAATGTATATGCATATTTGTGCATTGTGATTTTCATAAATTGAGTTGAAATTAAGAATGATTTTGAAATTCAATGGGTTTTAAAGAAAAGTTTCAAATGCTTGTGAAAGTATCGTATTTCAGAAAATGTTTTACAGTTTTGAGATACAAATTATGGTTTTATGTTTTTTTTCGGGGCATGAGGGAAAAACTCACCCCAGTATGTAACTTGAGACACAGATGGAATTCACGGATATCATATGGATTCGTGATTTGGGATTTGACCCATCTCAGTTGTACATTGTTGGAATTGACGGATTTATATACATGTGCACATGTGGAGGACTGAAGGGACGCTCTCAGATCCTCGAGCGGGACTAGGGGGACGGCGATACGTAACGCTCCTAAATCCTAAGCGCTCAGATTGTACATTCCTGGGCGGAGATGCGCCTACAGGCGGAGATTTGGTGGCATGGGGGACGGCGATACGTAACGCTCATGTCACCGGCAGGGTGTTTAGGGGGACGGCGATACGTAACACCCTTAAATATCGGTGTATTCGGGGGGACGGCGATACGTAATGCCCCTGAACACCAGATGGATACTTTGGTACAAGATAACCGTATATTGATTTTCAGATTTTGGTTTTCAGAAAAAGAATTCTAGTTTTCAGTTTTCAGAAAAAGAGTTTAGAAAGCGGTTTTAGAGAAAAATACAAGAAAGAGTTTTGAAAAGGAAAACAAAGTTTTCTGAAAAGAAATGAGATTTTTATAGACAGACGACAAAAAAAAAAGATTTTAGCGAAAGAAATAGAGTTTTCAGAAAAGAGTTTTTGTAAGAGAAAGATATTTCATAAAGTATTTTCAAAAAGAACTTTTATTTATGATTTCAGTTATATTTTATAAAAGAGAAAGAATTTCTAGAAAAGGTTTTTGAGTTGAGATGCATATGCATGACACTGTATGATTATTTTTACTTATATGTTTATGGTATAAAAGTAACGCCTCATGAGATTTTAGATTATGTTATGATATATATATATATATATGTGTGTGTGTGTGTGTGTGTGTGAACATATGTGTATTAATAGAGTTTAACTTGAATGAGATTTTGGAATATCAGAGTAGCGTAGATATATAATTATGTAATTTGAAGAGTTACATGTATGATAAATGTATTTGAGAATTAAGTGTATATGGAACTCTGTAAAGTATGCTATGTTTGCATTTTATGTATTATTTGATGTAAAGTAAATAATACTGGAATAAATGGATCGATTATGGAATCTAGAGAAAACTTTGATAAGATAGCCATGAGATTATAACATGATTCATGTGACTATATATAGTACATTCAGCTGTATGTGAATATATGATTTGTGTATGAGTTTACAAATACTCATTGTAATGTTTGCCAGTGGACACAGTAAATAGCACGATAAATAATGAAAGACCGGATTCAATGTTGTATGGTCACATAAACGGATGCAGTATTAAAGAATATGTTTGCGAAAATGGAATACATACTTTGTATGTGTTTGACGCTCAAGGTAGGAACGTAGTTACTTACTGAGTCTTATGACTCACTATACTACAGTGTTTGAGTTTTGCAGGTTGGCGACCTGAACGGTCAGCTATGAATTTCAAAGTTGTAGAGCAGCCGGATAGCAGCGTTGCAGTCAGCCAGTCACCAGGTCTTGGGGATAATAGTCAAATTGTATAAGTCATAGTTTGTATAGGTTGTAACATGCCGAACATGAGTTTATCTTAAAAGTTTTTTTTTTGTATATGCGTAATTTCGGGCACGGAGCCCTGGTTATATTGTGTTTATATGTCTGCATTACATATTAGATGGGCCCTTAGATTGCATTGATGTTGAGATACCGGCCTGAGGCCGAGATTTTATGTTCATGTTGTAAATGGATGCTGGCTATAGGCCAGGTTGCATGATGTTACGAATACATCATGCCGAAATTTCTCTAGAATCAGAGGCTTATGGAGATGGGTTTAGCCTGTCTCCAGCCGGTAACATCGCTGCTAAGGCGGGATGTTACACCAGCCGTGTTCCTGGTCGTCGGTGAGTTTTCAGCGTAATCACGGCGCTGGATTCGGTGAGCGGAGGTAGAGGAAGTGTAAGTAAACTATAGCAGTGATTTCCTTGAGTTAGTTGTTTATGATGGGTTTAGATTTTGTAAAGAATTGAGTAATTGGATTAGATAAAATAATTATAAGTAAAATTATATACTTTGTTATGGTTTTAAATTTTTAATTGAAAGAAATGAATTTGATTGAAGAAGAAGAAGAACCGGCAGAACCCTAGAATAGAAATTGGGGAATTGTCTAGTTCTATGCGTATGAAATCTGAAAATGGATTAATAGTACGGGTGGTTGTGAAGTTAATAAAAGCGAAGACAGAGAGTAATAGGGGCAGTGAATTGGTGTTAATTTGGAATTAGGGATTTGGAATTTGGTTGTAAGTAGATATATGTATATAAACATGTAATTATATTGAGGGGAGTTAAATTAGTAGAATAGATGAAGTACAAAATGTATTTGGACATGTATATATGACTTAATTATAAACAGTAGAATTAACTGGGTTTAGGAGTTGTGGAAATTATACATTTAGGATATGGGATTAACAACTATAGTGAGCAATTTATGATAATAAAATACTGTATTTAAGCACGAAATATGGAAATTAGTATAATAAGAATGTAGATTGGATATATTGCAGAAACTAGCTAAATAGACTTGATTAATGAATATGTATGCGAGTTTGTGTAACGATAATATATAATGAATAATAGAATGCTTGCTTGGTGATGTTTAGTTTATAAATGTGAAACATGATATGTAAGTTATGTTTGTTGAGATATTATTAAATTCATGCAAGCAAGTGCTAGCAAATGCATATAGAGCCATAATATAAACGGATTAAGAAACGTATAAGTATTAATGTTTATAGCTATTTGAGATGATAAAGTATGAGAATTTATATAAGAATGATAATATAACTATCCATGACTAACAAAATTAATTAATTAAAAAAGTAGATCAAGTTATTTATATATGAGTAATGATGTGTTTTATATGCTAACTGGAATTTAGTTTTTATAAGTAAGGTTATGTTTTAAAGTTCAATTTGGTATTAGCATTGAATATTTACATTGAACTTCTGTAGTGATGGAAAATTAGACTTTGCGAATTTTGTGAAATAAGAATGTTTAGTATAAATTGATAATTTTGGGAAACGGTTAAGTAAGCCTATTGTTGAAGTAGTTGTTATTGTATGACTATAAGAGATTACTGAGTAATGTAAATGAATGAATAAGTTGAATATGTATATTAAGTCATGCATTTGTTATGTTGGTTGAGTGGGAATATATGAGCATAGACTATTTGTTAGATTGCTTGTGGGCCGTTGATATTATCAGTCATGAAAGTAAGCTAAGCTCTGATGATGTAAACGTGAATGAAGCATGTATGGTATCATTGAGTTGATAAGAATAATTTGCTGATGTATGTATTTATAGCGTTTAAGCTGAATAAGTTTGAATATGAATATATAATAATATGGATGTAAAAGGTACATTAGATTGCATATGTTTATAATATTGTGACAATTTATAATATAAATAAATTTGATTGCTGCATGCAAAGTATATTAAGAATAGAGTAAGTATATAGAAAATAAGATAGTTAAAGATGGAAGCAGGAAAATAGTAGGATTCACATGTCATTAATTTATAGGTATGCATGTAAATGTATAACAATATAAGATAAGCATATAAGAAAGCATGGCTATGGTAGGTGGAAGCATAAGAAATGCATATGCATATGTGTGTGTTAAGATTTCCAGAAGTTAAGTTAAAGTTAAGAATGGTTTTGAAATTCAAAGAGTTTTAAAGAAAAATTTCAAATGCTTTTGAAAGAAATGTTTTCAGAAAATGTTTGATACAATTTTGAGATTTTAAGCATGAGTTTTATGGTTTTCGAGGCATGGGGCAAAAACCCACATCAAATGTAACTTGATACAGATATGGAATTGACGGATATAGAATTGACGGATATGGAATTGACGGACATGGTATTGATGGGTATCGGTAATGATACCGGATATAGACGTGTGCACACGGGATACAAGACTAGAGATGACAAATGCCTCTAGATCCTGGATATAGGGCTAGGGGGACTGTGTGTACAACGCCCCTAGACCCGGATATTTCAGAGACAGGTCGGTGGCACTGATAGCACCACTGTTGTCTGGTTTTGTGGCTTGGGGGACTGTGCGTACAACGCCCCAAGACCACGGGATTATTGTACAGATTGACCGTTTAGTGGCTTGGGGGACTGTGCGTACAACGCCCCAAGACCACGGGATCATTGTACAGATTGACCGTTTAGTGGCTTGGGGGACTATGCGTACAACGCCCCAAGACCACAGGATTATTGTACAGATTGACCGTTTGATTTTACAGATGATTTTGTGAATGATTTTCGCAAAAGTTTTGGAAAGAAAAATCCTGACTTATATCTTGTGGACTTAGAAACAGACTTTTGAGATATGATTCTTTAAAAGAGAATGGATTCGTAAAAGAGTTTTTAATAGAACTCAGTCTTTTAGAAAAAGCTCAGAGTTTTTAGACAGAAAAGAGTTTTCAGAAAGAGTTTTCAAGAAAAGTATTTTCTAAAAACATGGCATCGTAAGTAAGAGTGCAGTTTACAAGATGCGCATCTAGATCATATACTCTAGAAATCATTTGAAATGCATATAGCTGACATCAATGCATAATAACATGATTACAACTAGATGTATATATGATTGATGTTTGTGTGTGTTATACGTTTACATAGAAGGGGCATTTGTAAAACACAAGTGCATGACAATATGATTACATATGTATATATACATGATTGATGATAGTGTATTGAATATTTGAAAAGAAAGAACATTTTATAATACCGATTTGATGATATTTCAAGAAAGAAAGTTATAATAATTATCTGAACTAGATTAGCAAATAGTGAATAGGAAAGTAAGAAGATATCTGAGTTACGCAGCGAAAACGTGATGAGACTTGACACAGTAGATAAGGATGTAGAAACTTGTTGTTTATGTTATTGAGTTGAAATGTAAACAGGAAACATGATTTAATATATGTATGAATAGATGGAGGGATTTGTAGTAAGTAATATGTTTGTAATATGGATAAGAGTTATATAGTTAAATTCAGACTTTATAAATATTTGCATGGTCACATTGACAGCCCAGGTTAATACAGAAACATGATTTAAGCTTTGTATGTTTGTCGCTCAAGGTATGAGCATAGTTACTTACTGAGTCTTACGACTCACTCTTCTACAGTGTTTTGAGTTTTGCAGGTTGGTGACCAGATCGGTTGACCACAGTCTTCATAGCTTGAGGAGTCAAATAGCAGTGCTGCAGTCAACCGGTCACCAGGTCTTGGGAGTATAAGTTGTATGAGTCTAGTTGTAAAGAAATTGAGTTGTATAAGTTCAGTTATAGAAGTTTTTGTTTATACGCATTTTCGGGCATGGAGCCCAATTGTATTATGTCTTGAGTTCATTATTTTAGTGTTATATTATGTGTTTGGGCCCTATAGGTTGTTTGAATTTGATCCAGGTTGCATGACTATTAGCAGAGGTCATGCCGAAATTTCGTCAAAATCAGAGGCTTATGGAGGCAGGATTAGCATGTCTCCTGCCGGTAGCATCTCCTGTAGCGGGATGTTATATATATATATATATATATATATATATATATATATATATATATATAATTTTTTGTTTCTTTATTTATTTTCTTTTAATTCTTTATTAATTTATTTAACACTACTTATATATAATAGAAAATATTCTTTTTATGTTAGCAATAATTTTTCATTTGTGACTAAAACCATTATATGTATAACTTACGAACAAACACTTTTTTCAAATGAAAAGTCTCTTAGACTAATATTATTACATGTAATAATACACAAAAAGAAATATACAGAAATATATAAAAACACAAATTATAATTTATGTTACCTCTAAAGTCTCATTCTAATGCACTTTGTGATATACTCACAAAACAATAAATAAAGTAGAAAAAAATAATTATAATAATAAAATATATAAATCTTATATATTTTTTATTAGTCTTTATATATTTATTCTCATTTATTTGTTTAATAAATCTTATATATTTTTTATTAGTCTTTATATATTTATTCTCATTTATTTGTTTAATAAATCTTATATTTTTTTTTTTGCTGCTATTTATTTTATGTTTCTTTATTTATTTAATTTTCTTTTAATTCTTTATTAATTTATTTAATATTATATAAGTAGTTTTAAATAAATTAATAAATAATCAAAAGAAAATTAAATAAGTATAATTGAAAAAATTAATGAGATAAAAAATAAAAGAATTAAATCAAAAAATAAAATAAAATAATAAAACAATTAAATTAACAAGTAAAATAAGGAAATAAAATAATTAAATAAAAAAGTAATTTATTTAAAGGAGTAGGGGTATTATTTTCATTTAAAAATTAAAACAAAAAAAATCAAAAAAGTCATTTTTATAAATAAAATAATTAAATTAAAAAAAAAAATCATTTGTTTAAATGACTAAGGGTGTTATTGTGAATTGAAAGAGAGAGTAGTGGAAGGGCAAATTAACCAAATCGAACCGAATCGAAAATATCGATTCAATTCGTTTTTCAATTTATATTTGAGTTAAGCCGATCAATTTAATTTGGTTTGGTTCGAATCGTGAACTGGACTCGTCAACCGATCGGTTTGGGGAGTTAATTCATCTAAAAAATCGATTTTGTTCGATTTTAAATCGATCGAATCAAAACCAAATCTATATATTAAAACTGAACCGAACTGACTCGTTCAGTTCCGATCGAATCTTAATTTATCAATTTTCGATTCGGTTCGGTTCAATCGTTGCCCCACCTCAACCTCTCTTTATGTAAACTAACATGCTATAATTTTTTCCCAGTCTCATGATTTGACATTTGTTAGCGTAGCGCAGCTTTGGTTTGTTTCAAAATCATACAAAAATTGAAGAGGCATCCTCAGCATCTACAATGGTTACCAGAATTGTTCTCCGCTCTTTTTATTATTTTTCGAAAGCAGCTTTTAATTGTAAGTTTCCATCTTCACTAACTCCCTCGCGTTATCTCACAACTCCCAATTCGATTGATGAAGTCTCGTTATTCCTCCATGAGAAATGCAAATCAGATAACTTGAATTTGAAGGAATCAATTGATTTCTTCAAAGACATGATTCATATGAAACCCCCTCCTCCTTTGTCCTCATTCAGTATATTATTTTCTGCACTTATTAAGAAAAATCATTATGATACTGTTATTTTGCTTTATAAGAGGCTTAATTCATCTGGGTTGATGCCTGATTTTATTCTTTTAAACATTTTGATTAATTGCTTTTGCAATATGAGTAGGGTTTCTGATGGTTTTGTGGTTTTTGGGAGCATCTTGAGGAGGGGTTTTTACCCAAATGCTGTCACTTTTACTACTTTGATTAAGGGTTTTTGTATGGAGGGGAGGAGTTTAGAAGCCACTGAACTGTTTAAGAAAATGGAGGCTTTTGGTTGTAGGCCTAATGTCAATACCTATGGGACTTTGGTTGATGGGTTGTGTCGCACAGGCAATTCAACCCTTGCTCTCAAGTTACATGAAGAGATGGTCAATGGGAATGATAAACTAGGTCTTATTTGTAAGCCTAATGTTGTTATTTATGGTAGTATCATTGATGGCCTTTGCAAAGACGGGAATGTAGACCGGGCAAAAGAACTGTTTGTAGAAATGAAGACTAAAGGTATTGAAGCAAATGTGGTTGTGTACAACTGTTTAATTCATGGTTTGTGTTGTGTTGGTGATTGGCATGTAGCTAAAGGTTTGTTTATTAAAATGATTCATCTAGGTGTTGAACCCAATGTGGTGATATTTAGTGTGATGATCAATGAACTTTGCAAGAATGGAAAGATTGACGAAGCAAATGAAATGTTAAAACTGATGATACAAAGAAATGTGCATCCTAATACGGTTACTTATAGCATATTGTTGGATGGCTTTTGCTTGGTTGGAAGAATTGATGATGCGAGGAAGCTGTTTGTTTCAATGACAAGTAAGGGGTGTAGACCTAATGTTGTTAGCTATAATAGTTTGATCAATGGATATTGCAAAGACGGAAAAGTAGAGGAAGCCATGAGTCTTTACAAAGAAATGATTAAAAAAGAAATTAGACCTACTGCTGTCATTTTTAACACCTTGTTAAATGGGCTCTTTCGGGTAGGTAAGGTTGGAGATGCACGTAAATTGTTTTATCATGAGATGAAACTTAATAAAGTTGAACCCGATTCGTGGACATATAATATTCTCATGGACGGTCTGTGTAAGAAAGGTTATCCTTCAGAGGCATTGGAGGTGTTTTATGATTTAGAGAAGTGCAGGTTTAAGCTTGATATTATAAGCTTTAACTGCTTTATTGATGGATTGTGTAAAGCAAGGAGATCGGAAACTGCTTGGGAGTTATTTCACAAAATGCCTCATTATAGCTTGGTTCCAGATGTTGTAACTTATACCATTATGATCAATGGGCTTTGTCGAGAAGGACAACTAGAAAAGGCAAATGTTATGTTACTAGACATGGATAAAAAGGGTTGTGCTCCAAATGCAGTCACATTTGGCTCGCTTATTCGTGGTTTCCTGCAAAATAACGAGACACAAAAAGTGATCGGGCTTCTTTGTGAAATGGCAAAGAGAAATATGATGCCAGATGCATCCACATCTTCCATAATTGTAGACTTACTTGCAAAGGATGAAAATTATCAAGAATGCCGGGACTTGCTTGCTTCATTTCCAATTCAAGAAGCATGACAACAGTGATGAATTTTAATGAGTGTGGGCAATGTACACGGTGAACTTCTCTGGAGGTTTGTTTTAAACTTGTAAACTGATGGGATGGTTGAATTTACTTGAGTAATTCATTGCAATTTGCTGATAACTTGCTTAAATTAAAAAGTATTTTCTATTGTAAGTTTTACACGGCCATATGCATGTATGGTTTCATTTTGATGTCATAAACTATGAATTGGTGAGGTATTTTGATGTCATAAACTATGAATTGGTGAGGTATGTTCTGTCTTCATTATGTTTGAATTTATTGGCTTAAGCTAACGGAAGCAATTCTAAGTAGAGTTCTGATGGAACTTCCCCGGTTTTCGTGCAGGTTCAGCAGTTCACACCTCAGCTCATGACCTGCGGCTCCCTGCACTCCCCACTGCAACTCCCAGAGAGTTCCCAACAATTCTCACAAGTTACGGTTCCAGCAAACAAGGATTCTACCTATTCAAGCAATGTGTTTATGATCAGTATTTGTGTTCAATGAGCAATGTAACAGTAATAGAAATGAATGTAAAGACATCAACTTTTCATTAATAAAACAGCATCCAAGGCTACTGTTCTTACATACGTCTTCTTAAATGTCTATTACATAGCAAAATCTAAATACTACTTAAAAGCTAGCAATTTATAGGAACAATCAGCCGCCTCACATATCTCCCATGACATTCCACCCAGAAAAATTGACCTCCCCTCTGCTGCTGTCCTTTCTCCCTTTTACTGCTGCTCTAACCGACTAACCCATTGATCCAGCTCTTCCCCCTCTCTGATGCTTCCACTTGGCAATAAATCAGCAGCCCTTGACCTCATTTGATAGACCTTCAGCTCATAGGCCCTATCAATACCCCTCCCCCCATTCGAACCCCCTTGTCCTCGAGATGAAGATCATGGAACTGAATTGCCTTGGCTTGCAGTGATTCCTAGGTACTTTCAAAGTCGGGCAAGCCTCGTCACTTGACTAAAACCTCATGATCACCATTCAAGAGCTTGCGAGAATTAAGGATAGACTCGGGAAATACATGTAGTTCGTACTTCGCCGACATACAATGGGGCAAGGGTTGACTTGAAAGAGGTGGAGCAATTGAACGCTTAACTTGAGAAACGTGGAAAACATGATGAATCTTAGCATTTTCCGGCAGTCGCAACTTGTAAGCTGTGGGGCCAATATGCTCCAATATCTCGAAAGGGCCATAATACCTTGGAATTAGCTTCTCATTGGGACGTCGTGCTAGTGACTTCAGCTGGTAAGGCTGAATCTTCAAGAAGACCGACTCTCTCACCCTTCAAATTGACATCCCTTCTCTTTTTATCTGCTTGAGCTTTCATTCTGTTTTGGGCCATTACCAAGTTGTCTTTTAATTCTCTTAAAATCATATCTCGATCTCGTAACTGCGCATTTACTTCATCAACAGTTGACCCTCTATTAGAAAATCGAATCAATGGTAGTGGATCTCGACCATATAATGCTTTGAAGGGGTCATAACCGTTGAATTGTGATAGGTGGTATTGTACTAATATTCACCCCCAATAAATCCAATTCGGCCAGCTACGTGGTTTGCTTCCGAAAAAACAACGCGAGTAGGTTTCCAAACACCGATTTACCACCTCAGTCTGCCTATCCATCTGTGGATGATACGCCAAGCTTCTATGTAAAACTGTCCCTGATAAACGATGCAACTCCTTCCAAAAGTGACTCAAAAAGACCTAATCTTTGTCTGAAACAATGGTCTTAGGATAACCATGAAGCCTGACAACCTCGCAGATAAAGATTCTCGCCATTACCATCGCTGTGAAGGGGTGGCAAAGCACTAGAAAGTGGTTGTATTTTGTAAGCTTATCTACCACCACCAAAATCTAGTTAACATTATATGCCCTTGGTAAGCCTTCAACAAAATCCACAGAGATATCTTCCCACGCCTGTTGTGGGATGGGTAACGACTGGAGGAGTCCCCTAGGTGTCAAAGCGGAATACTTACTCCTACGACAAACCTCACAGGCAGCTACAAACTTCTGAACATCTCTCTTCATCCCTTCCCAATATAATAAGCTGGATAACCTTTTGTAGGTACGAAAATAGCATGAATGCCCCCGCTAGGAGTCACATGAAACTCTTGAAGGAATGAAAGTATCTTGGAAGATCCCTTCGAAATAACCAGTCAACCCTTAAATAACAAGTTCTCTCTACGTAGATAAAAATCACCATGACTATTAAGATCGGCCAACAAATCATGCGCAATACCATGGAGCCTACTATCTTGTTGTATTTCCGCTTCAATCCCATCTAATGCATTACATTGCCCCACCAAAAAAGCAGAAAGTTGAGAAATCTCAGCGTGTTTGGCTCTGTCAGGCCTCCTGGATAGTGCATCTGTCACTCGGTTCTCTTTTCTCGGTTTATATAGGATAGAGAATTGATATCCTTCCAATTTGGAAATCCATTTGAGCTGCCCCTTACTTAGACACTGCTGATCTATCAAATAACACAAACTGACCTGATCCATGCGGATCATGAAGGGTCGTCCCAATAAGTAGTGTCGCCACTTTTGTACTACTAGTACTATGACCATCAACTCTCTCTCATATACCGACTTAGCCTAAACCTGTAATGATAATGCATGATTGTAGAATGCCAATGGCCTACCTCATTGCATCAGTACAACCCATATACCATGGCCTGAAGCATCATCTCAATAGCAAAATTTTGAGTGAAATCCGGCAGTGCAAAGACATGTACAGAAGTCATGGCTTGCTTTAACTCCATAAAAGCTCTATGGGTCTCCTAATTCCAATGGGTCTCCTAATTGCAATGAAAATTATCATTCCTTAACAAGTCTGTCAAAGGCTTAACAATTTTCCCATAGTTCTGAAAAATCTCTGATAGTAGCCGATGATGTTGGGGCAGTTGTGGAACCCCTAGGGTCGGATCGGTACCCCAAACAGCGGAAATGGGTCTAACTCATGTATATCAAGTATGGGTGTAATTTTAAAATATTTAATGAAATACTATATTCCATTATGAGTGTATAGGAAAAAATCGGGACTGAATCGGAGTCTAGAAACTCCCGAAGGAACGAAAACAAAATTGTCGCGCGCGCAGTGTGCGCTAACAACAACAACTTTTTTTTTATTATTTTACTTTTCATTTCCTTCAGGTCACTTTCCAGTGATCTGAAGCAATTAAGGTGTTTTACCCTAATTGCTTCTGGTCTTCCCTAAACACTTTAAAAACACTCAAAATTAATTTTTAATTTCAAAACCAACATCAACACATGTTATAAAATAAAAATCAAGTTTTTCAAAATATCAAATATTTTTCCAAAAACATAAATTTATTCTAAATACGCATTTGCGTAAATTTTGAATCCAATACACAAATCATTTTAGAATCCCAATTAGAAATGTCTCATGAACAATTCTAGTTCACCTAAAGGTGATCAAGTGAATCTAAAATGGTACCCATAGCTCTAAACTTTAATCTAGAGTTTCAAACTCTTATTAATTGTTCCATGTCTAATATGAACATCTTTGACCTAAATTATAAGCATGTTGTGCTTATACTTCTAAAGTATCCTAACACAATTGATTAGCCTTATTCAACATTAAGCTATGTGATCATGCATTTAATACAAAAATAAACATAGCTTAGGAGAAGATTAAACTTTACCTAGTAAGCTTGATACAAGATCCAATCTACCACTCTTTTGTTGAAATTATTGGAGAACCTCCAAGGTGTGCAAGCTTGACTTTAAGATCCAATCTTGTTTCCAATACTTCCAAGCTTCACTTCAAGATCCAATCTTGATTTCTCCTAGATGAAATGTTGTAGAGACCTCACAAGCTTCCCTAAACACTTCTCTAACTTAGGCTAATCTCTCTAAGAATTTGCTTATGCTTATTATTCTTCTTGTAATTAAAACATTTCTAAAGCTTGATATTTATAGCAAAACTTAGGTAATTTTTAATTAATAAAAGTTATAATCAACTTTTAAGTGAGCTTAATCCAATTTATCCAAATATGTATAATTAGGTGTGACTAATCTCCATTGTCTCCCACTTTAATTAAATCCAATTAAATCCAGCCAAGGATTAGGAAATTGATTAGTTAAATGTTTGCTACATTGATTTAATGCAATTAAATCAAGCCAAAATCACCTATTATTACATACTTACAATTACCATAATATCCTCAAATGGTAGAGATAATTATGATTTTACAATTAAGCCATTGTATTATTATTGAATTAATTCAATTAATTCAATTAGGTCAAAGTAAATAATCAATGTTATTCAATAACACTTGATTATCTTAGTTGATAATTATAATATCGAATATTTATTTTATCAAAATTAATCGGCTACCCAAGTGCTCAACGAGTAGACTTCATATTGGGACTCTCTAAGTTCAGACACGTTCGTCATATAAGCCTAGCTAATATGTACGCAATTCGTCTACCTCCGAATTCGCGAAGAACACGAACGATCTTTATGAACTATATAAGTCGAGGTCATCACATATGTTTAACAATCCTTCCGTCGTAGGCTATCCGAGTTGTACTTAGGAAATATAGAATACACCGTCAAGTTTCCAATGCGCACGTCTTATGTCGACATGTCCACGATTCTTTACAACTGATGTGATCCACCCTAGGTGATCGGCTTTGGCCAAAGTCTTTAAGAATCATGACTTTACTTACATGGATACCTAAACCACTTATAGTACACATACGGGCCGACGAATCCTATCTTGCTTCACACTTGATTACTGAGTGCATCGGTCTACACCCAATGAACATCTAGAGGACATACCATAAAATGTTTCTGACATACATGACATCAAAGTGTGGAGGATCTCACACAAAATCAATGTTATCCTATAGTCAAAGTATATATGCTACTCGACTCGAGGAGATTCATATTGACGGTGGTGTGTACTTTCAACTATTAGGAATCACATGTGAGTCATTCAGTATTTGCTCCAACGAATACCCACATATATATACGAGTTTCCAAAACTCATGGTACATCGTGTTAAACCATTGGAACTTCAATTGCAATATACGACATGTGCTAGTCTTCTATGTTATAGGAATTCGACCGTATTCCAAAACCACGACTATGAATATTTACTTTAAAAATAGTTTACACCTAGTGTCAAGACTATTCTAAGGTCGATGTTATTCTTAGCATATCTATACATCAAGCTAATACGCATAATGAGAATGCCATTAATGAGACATGAAATGAAAAATATAGTTATTTTATTAATAAAAAATAAAATATACAATTCGGATTGGCACTCCAAGCACCAACTCCATCAGATGAGACCAAAATATCCTCTCAACTCCTTCGAACAACTAGAACTCGGCCATTCCACCATGCACTTCACCTTGGACATATCTTCAGAGACTCCCTTATCTGAGATGATGTGACCCAGATATTCTACACTACATTGAGCAAAGTAACATTTTTTCCTATTCACGATCAACTGGTGTTCCCTCAAAACGTCCAGTACCATGGTTAAGTGTCCCATGTAGGAATCCATATCTGAATTGTACATCAGAATTTTACCAAAAACACCAAAATAAATTGACGTAAGAATGGCCGGAATACCTCATTCATCAATGCCTGAAATGTCGCTGGGGCATTAGTCAATATGAACGACATCACTAAGAATTCATAGTGTCGCTCATACATTCGGAACGCTGTTTTATCCACATCCTCGGGTCTGGCCCTGATCTGGTAGTATCCGATCTTCAGATCCAACTTCGTGAACACCGATGCGCCACCCAACTCATCCAACAACTCATCTATAACTGGAATCAGATACTTATAGAGTATCATGATTTTATTCAATGCGCGAAAATCAACACAAAACCGCTAGCTGCCATATTTCTTCTTAACTAAAATCACTAGACTTGAAAACGGGCTACAACTCGGTCGGATTAGGCCTGCTAATAGCATTTCCCTTATAATTTTTTGATTTCGTTCTTCTGGTAATATGGATACCTGTAGGGTCTCAAGTGAGGTGGGGAAACTCTTGCCTTAAGTCGGATTGCGTGCTCATGCATCCTTTCTTTAGGCAGCAAAATAGGTTGGTCGAAAACATCGTCATATTGTCGTAGTATCTCTTGGACTAGCTTATCACCACTCTCTTGATTCCTACTACTATCACTTAACTTCAGTTGGCTCTGTTTCAACTCAATTACCACCCCCCACATCATCTATTTGGAAAGTGTGGACAATGGCTTTATACGACATCATCGACCGTCTCAAAGATGGTTCGTCGTGCAGTCTCACTGTTTTCCCACCCTGGTGATTGTCATGGTCAATTCACGGTAATTAGAAGAGAAATCACCGAGCGTTTATAGCCATATGACCCCCAAGATGATGTCCACACACCCAATTTTGAATACAACGAAATCTTCTTCAATATCCATTCCTGATAGCTTCACACGAACCCCCTTACAGCAGCCACGCCCTCTCATTCGACCCCTATCAACCAGTTCCACCTAAACGACTTGGATTTATCTACATATAGCCACAACTCTTTGACTAGGATCGGTAAGATGAATGAGTGGGAGGCTCCACCATCGATCAAGATCACCACCTCTCAACCTTATACTGACCCAATATCCTCATGGTTTTACCTGCAGGAGCAAACCCCATCAAGGACTTCATGGACACCATCAACGATTGCTCATCTACTTTCCCTTGCTCTCCCCTAGAATTGTCTACCACTTTCTCGGTTGCTATCATCAAAGCTCCTGGGAAAGGTCGAAGAGGCTGAATTTGGGCAGGTGGTTCCATGGGCACTAAGCTTATATGGCTGAATTGGTTTCCAAACTGTTGGACCTCTCAATTCTCTCTCCATCGGACCCATTGACTCTTCTAGTTCTTCACACATTTCCTCTTTTTCCATAATCATAAGCTTCAAGTTCTTATTTGCACACACATGGCCAGGAAAGAATCTTCCATTGCACTTAAAACACAGGTTGTTCATGCACATGTAATTTTCTTCTTGTTCTGAAAGTCGCCGGAATGGTGGAAGTTTATAAGGAGTTGACACTGCTGAGTTGTTTGCTCAGAAATACAGTGCAACATTACCGACAGGAACTCCTCTGGTGGTCGACATAGTTTTGCTTTGCTCATGTGCCTTGTTGTTCCTGAACTCGTGAGTTGAAGGTGATGAATAATGTGGGCTTGTTCCATAGCATTTGGTTTATTAAAGCCCATTCCAAAATCTGGTGACTTCGCAGCATAAGTTGAAGAATATGGGTCGGCCCAACCATTATTTTTCCAAAAGCATGATTCTCCATTTTACTGCAGCTCTAACCGACTCCTCTCTCCCATTGGTCCAACTCTTTCCCCTCTATGATGCTTCCACTTGGCAATAAATCACCAGCCCCTCTCTCCCATTGGTCCAGCTCTTTCCCCTCTATGATGCTTCCACTTGGCAATAAATCAGCAGCCTTTAACCTCCTTTGATAGACCTTCAGACCATGGGCGCTATCAAATTCATGTGACAGATATTCATTGCAAACCTGATTCGATTCGATCTAAAGTCAATTTTTTTATTGTTTACATTATATCCTCTCATCTGTGTGCGCCTTTTCTCCTAGTTCCAACTTATTGAATCATGCTTTTACTGATGGGAAGGAAACAATATCTATTTTACTTTATTCTGCATTCTAGTTAAAATTCAGTTCTCAGGGGAAAATTTAATCAATTTAGTTGTTGTTTGCAAAAGGCCTGCATAGATGTTTTCTGGAGACAGTAAATCTGTTGCATGATTTGGTTAATTACATTCTAATTTATTTCATCAACATTCTTGATTAAGAAAATAAAAACTCCACACGAGTTAGTAAAGTTGTCAACATTCTTTCATTACAACTACAGCTTTTTTCTGTTTGCTTAATGAAAATCTATTGGAAGCCGAAAGAGATTCCCCCTACTACAAATGAATCAGAATCCATGGGTCTCGACTTTTCTACTTTTAGGTTAGGCTAGGCTAGAGATTCCCTAACTAAAGCTTAGATTAGCTTGATTTGCTTTTTCTTCTCGCCTGAAGCCTCTTTCATACGGTATGGGAACGAAAGAAGAAAGCTACTATCTGGCATTCCTCGGCACCCTTCTCAAATCAATACAAGGATCAATAGCAATAGGGGATAAGCAGTTTAGATGGCTCTTTCATAACTAGCATCAAGTAGCTAAAAGTCAACTTCAGATGATCTCTGTAAGCTTGCTCTACAATAATAGCTTCATTCTCCTTGAAGTATAACGAAATTACTGTTCTTCTTCTTTGAAAGTGCTCGTGTCCTACTGAGGTCTATCTATTATTTGATACCCCATTTTGTACGGGTTGAGCGTATATTTTACGTATTGATATTATAATAATTCCGGATCTTGTCGGTTTTATAATATAAATGAGACAATTGATTTACTTATACGTAATATTTATTATTCATTCGTTTGTCTCTCATATCTCAAATAATATTTATAATTCATTGTGCAAGAGTTTAGTCCTCCTGAAACACAGTAAATAATAAAAAATTCATGAAATAAAAAAAACTTATAAAAATAATTAAAAAAAAAACAATAGACTCAAAAATTAAAAAAAAAATGGCTAGGTTTTGTGGGCGGCTATTATTTAAGTTTCTTATTTTAATAGGAAATTATATTTTTATATTGTAATATATTTTTTATTTTAATAATTTATTATTTTAATTTTATACTTTAATAATAAAAAAATTAATTGTAGAGATTAACTGTTATGTGACGCGATAGGAAAACTTAAAAATATTTAACTTTTATATATGAGAAATGCTAACAAGTGCCTTAAGGGCACTCATTAATGATCCATTTAAAGAAAATTTTCATGGGAAAAAGGAAAAAATAATTAATATTTTGACAATTTTTTACATTTCCCATAAAGTGATGTGAAAACTTTTCTAAAATAAATCATTAATGAGTGTCTTTATTGCACTCGTTAGCATGACCTTTTATATATATATATGATATTAATAAAAAATTAATCGGATAGTATAATATGTTTTCTTATTATAATAGAGTTCTTATTTAATATATTTATTAATTTAATTTATAATTTAATAGTGTTTTTTTTTAATTATAATAGGATAGTATAATATGTTTTATTATTATAATACACTTATTATAGAATTATAATATACATTTTAATAGTAATATGTTTTTTATTTAATAAAAAATTAATTTTAAAGATATTTTAATTTTATAATTTAATAATAAAAAATTAATTGTAGAGGTTAATTATATAGATTAAGTGTCACGTATGTTTTTTTTATTTTAATGAGAGATTATAATATGTTTCTTTATTTTAATTTTATAATTTAATAATAATTAATTAAAATATTAATTAATTAAATTAATAGGTTTCTTACTTTAATAGTTGATTATGTTTTTATATTGTAATAGGGTTGTTATGTTAATAATTTATTATTTTAATATTATAATTTAATAATAAACAATAATTATAGAGATATTTTAATTTTATATTTTTATAATAAAAAATATTTGTATAGATTAATTTAATTGTAGATAATTTAATAAAAAAAAATTTATTTTTTTTAATAGGATACTATAATATGTTTTCTTATTATAATATAATTCTTATAAAATTATAATATGTATTTTTATTGTAATATGATTTTTATTTTATAAATTTATTAATTTAATTTTATAACTTTAATATGAAGCTCTCACGTGACGCGATAAAAAAACTTAAAAATATTTAACTTATTTATATACGTGTGTGTGTCATTTGGTGGTTGAAAGAGAATGTAACAAATTGATAAGATTAAAAGAGATAATGTATTCAAACGCTTATGTTTATATGACTTAATTGACGGCTCAAATCATTTCATTATAATCTAATGGCAGATACAAAATCATTTCATTATATAATTTTTATAAAAATGACAATTGTAGATTACTAAATAAATCAAAGAACATAATCATTTCATTGTAAAATCTATTTAAAAATGATAATGGTAGATTGTGGGATAAATGATGTAACATTTGAAATTACCAACAAGCAATAGCAACAACAATACTATATTCCCAAGAGGGGGTGAATTGGGTTATTGCCTATAAATGCGGAATTAAAAATCTTTGCCGATTTTAACTCTTATTACCAATTAAGCACTTAGGTTAATTTTCTCTATTTCAATAAATAACCTATATGCAAGTTTTCTATTCAACACATATAAATATAAATAAACTTGCAATAAGTAAAAGTATAAGGACATAGAAAACAACACCGAGATTTATAGTGGTTCGGCTAAACGTGCATACGTCCACTCCCTCAAGCCGCGCTTGAAGATTTCCACTAAAAGTGAGTTTCCATGGCTCACCCGCAACCAAGAGTTTTAGCGACTAGGTTCACTCCAAACCTTTACAATTTGAGTTTTCTACGTATGCTCACACACAAACCTTTACAACTACCCAAACAATGGGATTTCACAAATCGCAAGTGTTTTAGATATGAAATGATATAAAACACGCTTGGGCACTCACAAAAATAAAGAAAATTGTGTGAGTTGCAAACTCAAGTGATCTAAGCTCACTACCAAATGATATGAATGTGTAGTGTGTGAGCTTGAGAGTGTTTGATTATGAAGGTGTGATAACTCTCTTGTTTTTGCTTTAAAGAATGTGTATGAATGTTGTATTTAATCTCTCTAACTTTGGCAAAAATAGTTGGGGTTCATTTTATATAGAAAATGAAAAGCATCCCCAACTGACACTGCCGAGACCGGTATGCCGGTCTCTGCTGACTGGTATGTCGGTCTCCAACGTTAATATAGCCGTTGGGAGAATCCGACCGTTAGACTGGTATGGTAACCGTATGGGGACCGGTATGGTCTGTTCCAGTTCCAAAGAGTGTGCATAATGAAGAGCTTGACCGGTATGGTAATCGGTATGTTGACCGGTTTAGGTCATGCCGGTTCCATTAAGGGAACTAGCCGTTGGGCTCACCGGTATGGAGACCGATTTGGTGTGTGCCGGTTCCAGTTGCCATGCAATCCATATGTTCACCGGTATGGTGACCAATATGAGACCGGTAAGGTCCATGTATGTTCCAGTGAGTGTGTAAAACATAGCATCTCATGGTATGGACTCCGGTAAGGGACCGGTATACCGGTCTCTGTATCAAAAATAAGATATGAAGATTTTAATGCATTTTGTACAATAAACCTAATGCATCTAAGTGAATGTGCATGTTTCCTATGAGTTTAGGCACTTGAATATACAATTCACATTACAATTAGAGTCCTAATCTAAGACTTCGCAAGATTATCTTCGATTTGTCGCTAGTCTTCACATTCTCGCTCTTCACCACATTGTTCTTTGACATCTTTTTGTATTGTTTTGTATTGCGCGTCGAAGACTTCGCTCTCGTTGCATCATCAAAATCAATTACGCGATTGTGTCGCTAACAATCTCCCCTTTTTGATGATGGCAGCCCCTTAAAACTTGTGAGCTTCTAGAAATCCAAATGTTGACGATTTTGCTCCCCTTCAGTATAAGCTCCCCGTCAATGTGTGATTGTCTTCAAAATAGCTTTATAATACTCCTTAATCCAAGGGTGATGGTAAAACAAGTTTTAATCTAATTCTAATGATTTCTCCCTCTTTGACATTATCAAAAAGAGGAGAAGAAGCAAAAATTTAAGACTAAATGAAATACCAATTAATATGTGCATTAAATGATGATACCAAAATTTAAAAATATGCACATTTGGTATTTCCTCCTTTTTGTCATAACATGTAGAAATCATGCATAGCGTATTTCTCAAAATTTTATACCAATGATTCTAATTGAATAATGATCAATGAATTTTTAATGATTTCATCACATAATTATGATACCAATTAATAAACAATCAAATATTCATGCTTTTCATTATACCAATGGGAAATTATGTCTATATACATGCATTTCATTTTCATTCAAAATATGTTAAATGGAAAAGACATTTTCAATGCAAATCAACTAAGTAGTCACATACATGTAATTTAACTCAATAAATTCCATGTGATACCAATTGATATGAGAAGGAGTTTAAATTTATGATTAAGGCATTTAATGATATAAAATGGAAATCGATATCAATAGAAGTTTGATTATTATATTCCTAATCACTTGTATGCTTCAAAAAATATTTATACCAATTTGAAATATGCATACATACACAATTTAGAGGAAACGGTACCAATGTTCCGTGAATACGGATTTTACCTTTACTGTTGCGATTCCTCATTTCTTTGAGCCTTTGGGATCAATTTGCAATTCTCTTAATATCATCCCAAAGCTCCCCCTACAAAATTATCAAGTGCATTTTGGTACCCAAACTTTCTTGGGTCCATGGGGGTTAATCTTGATTCCTTGAGGAATCCATGCATTTACATTCTTGTTCATGCACTCAAAAATTTTGTGTCATTTCTTGTTGTTAGTCTCTAAGACTCATCCAAGATCATATAAGCAATGAAAATAAAGTGAATACATAAAAAAGTATGGCGGAATCATACTTACAATGAACGGATTATGGAAGTGTTGATAACAAAATTTTTTCTCTTTGTCCTTGTAGAAGTCACGGCCAAGGTCTCAATTTGTGGAAGATGAACAAGCTCCAAGCTTTTAGAGGATTCCAAGCTCTTAGATTGGTTTCCCTATCACCTTTGTTTGATTCCTTGTTGGTGCTAGCCTTAGATGATTTGCAACAAATCTTCTTCTTCCTCCTTAAGCCCACGGAAATGGAAGAAAATGAGGAGAGTTTTTGCTTCTAAAAACCAAGAGAGAGAGAGAGAGATGGATGAGTTGTGTGTGTTGACTTCACTTTTGATTTCAAAAATCAATTAAAATGATATACCAAATATTTGGTATTAGTCATTCATGCCATCAACTTGAGTGTAAGGCAAGTCATCATCATTCTCACCAAAACCCATCACCAAAAGTAACTAAAGTGACAAGTGATGTGACAACTGATGTGACATGTGGGCCCCACTTGATTCAAAATCTGAGTGGGCCCGCACACACTCTCGGGCTCGGGTTCGCTAATTCCGAATTAACAAACTTTCCCTAGCGACATAATAAATCAAATTTAATTAAATAATAATGCCAAGCAAAATTACTATTCACGTCGCTAGCGAATTAATTCTAAATTAATTCGTTTGCCCGAATTAAAATCTAATTTTAATTCTGCGTCGAAATCTAATTTCGTTTAATATATCGAATATATTATTTTAACGATTAATTCCAAATTAATATTTCTCTCTCTTCAAATAGTATTTTATCCTAGATAAAATCTCTCTGTAATTAATCCCAGATTAATTATGCTCGAATCATACGTCATAGGTGAATCTTCGGGAAGCGACCCAAGAGATCCATGGATATGTTGGCAGTAAATCCGGTCGTCGGACTATCCGAACACGTACGTACCTAGTACTATATTTTTACCGATTTACGAGACATGGTTGGCTTCTAGCAAAGTGTCGTGTCTACCCAATTCTCTAGAAATATTCTTATGGAATATTAAATCTTTGTCAAACGTAGTATACGTAGTATTACGTATTGCGATCCAGTATCGTATGTCACATGCAAGGCTTGGGGCTGGAATAATGCTGCCCCGTACGAAGCATATATCGGATTACAAGCAACTAGTCTCTTTAATCGGATAATCATGACCAAGTCATATTATCCCGATGGTTGCAACCAATTTAGAGTACCAGTTTTGCCTCTTTACTAACGGAAATACTCCTAATCCAATTAGGAATTTTCGGATCCAAACTGCCTCTTTTGCTGCTTCAGCTGCAGGAATATACTTCGCTTTTATTGTTGAATCGGCAATAGTCTCTTGCTTGGAAGATTTCTAGCTACTGCTCCGTTATTCAAACAAAATATGTACCCGGATTGTGACTTGCAGTCGTCTTTATGGATTTGGAAACTTGCATCGGTATACCAGTTACCTCAAGTTCTCCATCTCTATAGATTAAGAAAGCATCATTATTTCGTCTAAGATACTTAAGGACAATGAATGTTAGTGCGCTCCCACTAACCTTCTTATATACACAAGGATCATCCTCGTTTTGAACGAAATCATATTCTTTATGATCTCATCAAAATGTTGTTCCAAAAAACGATGCTTACTTCAATCCATAAATGGATCGATTTAACTTACAAACCTTGTTTGCAAGTCTTGGTACGATAAAACCATCAGACTGTTGCATATAAACATCCTCCAAAAGATTTCCGTTAAGGAAAGCGGTTTTGACGTCCATATGCCATATCTCGTAATCGAAATATGCAGCAATAGCAAGTATTATCCTAATGGATTTAATCATGGCAACAGGTGAAAAAGTTTCGTCGTAATCGAAACCATGTCGTTGACGATACCCTTTCGCTACAAGCCTAGCTTTGTACGTTTATACGTTGCCATCCATGTCAGTCTTCCTCTTGAAGACCCATTTGCAACCAATAGGCTTCACGCCTTCTGGTGAATCAACCAGTGTCCAAACTTGGTTGGTGTACATGGAATCCATTTCAGAATTCATGGCATCTTGCCATAAACCGGAGTCGATACCTTGTATCGCTTCCTCATACGTAGCCGACTCATCTTCTCAATAGATTAATATCCACATGAGGTGAGATCAGAAACCCATACCTCTCAGGTTGTTTTCTAACTCTCTCCGACCTACGCGGTCCTTGTGTATTCGAAGATTGTGGTACAGTCTCATCCCTGATGGACTGTTCATGTTCCGTTAAGGATTCTGTGCCAGGAATAGTATCACTCCGATTTTCATCGAGTTCTACTTTCCTCCCACTTATCACTGCATTTAGGAATTCCTTCTCAAGGAAAACCGCATGTAGAGCAACAAATACTTTGTTCTCTTGTGGGTGATAGAAGTAATATCATTTGGTTTCCTAGGATATCCTACAAATAGGTATTTATCCGATTGGGTTCAAGTTTGGTACCTTCCCTTCACAACTTCACGCCAACAGACCCTACACTCCACTCAGCTCATACACACAAGACTCACACAAGAAAAAGCCCACGTAGCACACACCAAACGACCAAATTTAAGCCACTGAACACACCAGCGACTGCCTCACAACCACGCACGAACTGCACCCTTAAACTACGAAAATAACCCCCTTGAACTGCACTATTCTGGTCGCTTATTCCTCACCAAAACTACCCTTGAAACTGACCGAAAAAAAACCCCAAACTATCTCCATAAACAGCCCCGAAAACAGCTCTTTTACCACCCAAAATAGTCCCGAACTGCACCCTAAAAAACTGCCCAGAATCCCCTTCAAAAATCACCAAAACCGCAGCCCCTAGCCCTCCAAAAACCGCAAAAACAGTAGCCTAAATTACCAAACACAGTGACCAGAAAATACACTTAAAACAGCAGCGAAACGGAGTGAAAACAATAGCCCGAACAGCGAAACAGCGAGGAATGACGTTGAGTTAGTGAATCGGAAGAGTTGCAAAGCATTCTCCCTTCCAACGGCCGTGTAACGCCCTTTCGTGAGACTACAAAATAGGTTAGACCTGAGGGCACCATTTTATTTATTATCTTTCATTTATTTTATTTATTTTAAAATATTTATCGCATGAGAGTCGTTTGATGCATGATGTGATTATTGGATGAGCGAAATATGTGTTCCCTTTTGTGGTATATATGATGGAAACCCGGACGTAAATTCTGTATCAGAATCCAAATGGACGGTAGTGCGGTTTGTACTTGGGATACAACGCCACGTACCACTTAAGAGACACGTATTTCATCTCATCCAAATTTGTATTTGAGCATGATGTAGTTAGTAGATTATTTATTCTTTAAGCATGATTTAGCCTAGTTTATTGTTTATTTTGTGGATTATTTATTTGTTATTAAAGCATGAGTTAGCCTAGTTTATTATTTATTTTATGCATGATATTTTGTTTAGTTTATGATTATGTTTAAATAGTTATTTGTTTATTTTGGTTTAATGGCTCAATGTGCTCATTGTGTGATATTACATGTTTTTCATTTAAAGACTTATTTTCGAGCATGCAAACTTAATTATGAGTTATTTTGATGAATGCATACTAGACGCAGATTACACTTGAGCATGAATGTTGAATAGATTCGGTTAGTTTATTGCACAAATCATATCATCACAAGTGATATAAGTAATGGACCATTCCAAACCCAACGGTTTGAGGTCTTCCCTTGTGAGGGGTGATTGCGGGCTTAAACCTTTGTCCCAGTTCACACTGGGTGGCGACTCCATGTTATTTCTCCGGTTTAGTTCCTCCGCGGACTACTCCGTACTCCAAACTAGGCCACGAGCCTAGAACAGCGTCGTCAAGTTCTGTGTCCTACAGTCTGGCGACTCCACTGGGGATAAGAGAATTGACCCCGAAATAATGTCTTGTAGTGATTGTAATTTGTGCTTTAGTTAACTGTGTCTACCGTAGGTTGAAATGGGTTTAATCAAATGCACTTTTAAGGCTAGGTAATGGTTTGGTGTCTTCCTTCATTCACTACATTTCTATAAGGAAAAGTTGTGAAGACACCTAGATAATCATGTACTAGTAGTCTACCGTGATGGACTAATTTGGAGGACTCATTGTTTATTCTTGTCACCAAGCGATAAGAGCCTAAGGGGCTAGGGTACTTAAGAGAGCCTCGCTCCACCCTCCCTCTGGGGAATCTACAACGGGAAATCCATTTGACAGTCAGTCACACACCATAACTCATTGGCACGTACCTTTAAGTATAAAAAAGGTGCGCTCACTTGGTCGCTCGGAGCCTTGAGTGGGGAGACCTAGTTGTGGGCAATCCTTCGTCGACGGGAGCTTTTGTCTATACCCCTGTAAACCCGCGTATGAACTATAATTGTAGGATCTGTAGAGACTATTCCTTTATGTTTTGGACCATTGTCATTTGGATTCAGTTGGACTTGTTGTCATGAAGTATGGGCTTGTTGGGCCATTTAAACTGGGACGAGTCTGTGCTTTATGGCAATCGGGCCAAAAGTTTCTAAAATGCTAATGGGCCAACTAGTGTAAAATTCTTATGACTTATATATTCCATACATCGCACGCATCTCATGTATTCACGCATCATGTTAACCCTATGTGTCTTAAAAGCCATCATAGATATCTGTTGGGTTAGAAAAAAGATGGGCTTGTCATGAAGAGTATGGCAACATGAATATCGGGGAAAAGGAAATCGAGAAACAGAATACCTTACGGCAAAGATAGAAAGACCATGGTGGGCCAAAAAAAGAAAAAAAAAGAAAAAAAAAAGAAAAAAAAAAGAAAGAAAAAAAAAAGAAAAAAATTGTTTGTTTTTAGTCCTTGATAGTTAGACATAAGTCTGATGATGAAACTGATTGCCTTAGGGTGAAACCTTAGAAACAATAAACCTTTGACGTGCTTTTATCTGATACTTTGAGTGATTGATCTATGTTGGACTTGTAAGCACTTGATTGTGGTTCTTAGCAGTGAAAACCTGAGTAGTTAGCAAAGTGACTAGTCGAAGAAATTGTAGGTCGGTGAATGACCGTTTGCTTAGATGTCTATCTTGATTTTCTTATGCTATGATGTGTGGTATGGTTGAAAATAAAAGAAAAGTCTCTAAAGAAAAGAATTAAACCGCCTATAACCGATAAGCGTGAAGCTACCCATGAGCGAGTATTAGGACCACCATGAGGAGAAATGCTACCTTAAAGGGTAGGTGTGTTGAAAAAAGAGAGAGAAGAGAAAAAAAAAAAAGAGAAAGAAAAAAAAAGTTCAAAATGAAAAAAAAAAAGACAAAAGAGAAAGAAGACCATACCATATTGAGCACGAAAAAGCAATTGCAGAGCCTAACTGAGACATCTAGGTTGGTTTGACCCATCGATCCTGATTTTTGAAACGAAATCATCGAGTTAGCTTACCTTAGGAATCAAGCTGTAAAATAACCTTTGCACACACACACTTTGAGTCTGGCTTAGATCAGTTATTCAAAGACTTGGATTTGAGTTGCATCGAATGTTTTGAAGGTTCTCTGGTTTCATTACTGGGCATTCCTTGAGGACGATAATATGTACAACTATTGGGACTATTTCGTAGCATGTAATATAATATGATGATATGGAAGGCCCCACCATGTGGTTCATCTTGACCAAGTGCAAACAACAGAGAGCAGAAAGCTAAACCAAGACTGGGGGCGACCAGTCTACCACCCCATAAATAAGGACACAACAAGAAATTGAGCCATGAGACTAAAGAGAACTGAGTAATCACCAGTAGAGAGTCCGCAGAAAGCAGACCCAGGGGGCGACCAGAAACAGTTGTAGGCAAGAAGCACCGAAGAGCACAAGGAATACCTAACCCATCGGAATAGGAAACACATTCATGCATGCATGCATACACGACATATACATGCAACCTTTGTCTTGTTTTTATTCACAGACAATGTCATCAGTTTTAGAAATGAATCAGCATCAGTTTTGAGGATAAGTCCCAAGGTCGAGGCCCACATCAGTATCAGCTTGGGGATGAGTCCCAGGGTTGAGGCCCACATTGGCATCATTATCAATTTTAGGGATAAGTCCCAAGGTCGAGGCCTACATCAGTTTGGGGCGAGGCCCACATCAGTATTAGTTTGAGGATGAGTCCCAGGGTCGAGGTCCACATCACCATCAGTGTTAGTTTTGGGGATGAGTCTCAGGGTTGAAGCCCGCATCATCAGTATCGGTTTTGGGGATGAGTCCCAGGGGCGAGGCCCATATCAGTCTGGGTCGAGGACCACATTAGTATCAGTTTTGGGGCGAGGCCCACATCAGTGTCAGTCTAGGGGCGAGGCCCACATCAGCATCAGTTTGGGGCGAGGCCCACATTAGTTTCAGCTTGGGGCGAGGCCCACATTAGTATCTGTTTGAGGATGGAGCATGGGTCGAGGCCCACATCAGTATCAGCTTAAGGATGAGTCTCAGGGTTGAGGCCCACGTCAATATCAGTTTAGGGAGAGGCCCATATCAGTATCAGTCTGGGGGCGAGGCCCACATCAGTATCAGTCTGGGGGCGAGGCCATATCAATATCAGTCTGGGGGCGAGGCCCACATCACTATCAGTCTGGGGGCGAGGCCCATATCAGTATCAGTTTTGGGGCGAGGTCCACGTCAGTTTGAGGTCGAAGAACCACTACATCGGTAACAGTTTCGGGAACAAGACCCAAGGAATAAAGCCTTCAATCAGTACAGTTCGGGAACAAATCCCACAGTCGATACAGTCATGGGATAAAACCCACATTCAGCATAATTCAGGAACAAAGCCCACAGTCAGCCCAGATCGGGGATAAAGCCCACATTCAGCACAATTTAGGAACAAAGCCCACAGTCAGCTCAGTTCAGGGATAAAGCCCACATTCAGTACAATTCGGGAATAAAACCCACAGTCAGCTCAGATCGGGGATAAAGCCCACATTCAGCACAATTCAGGAACAAAGCCCACAATTAGCTCAGTTCGGGGATAAAGCCCACATTCATTACAATTCAGGAACAAAGCCCACAGTCAACTCAGACTGGGGATAAAGCCCGCATTCAGCACAATTCAGGAACAAAGCCCACAATCAGCTCAGTTCAGGGATAAAGCCCACATTCAGTACAATTCATGAACAAAGCCCACAGTCAGCTCAAATCGAGGATAAAGCTCACATTCAGCACAATTCAGGAACAAAGCCCACAGTCAGCTCAGTTCGGGGATAAAGCCCACATTCAGTATAATTTAGGAACAAAGCCCACAGTCAGCTCAGATCGGGGATAAAGCCCACATTCAGCACAGTTCGGGAATACAACCTAGGAAAATAAAGCTCTCTCTCAGCACGGTTCAGGAATACAACCTAGAGGAATAAAGCCATCTCTCAGCATAGTTCGGGAATACAGCCCAGGGGAATAAAGCTCTATCTTAACACAGTTCGGGAACAAGACCCAAGGAATAAAGCTCTATCTTAACATAGCTCGGGAACAAAGCCTATGGGGAATAAAGCTCACTTTCAAAGCAGTTCGGGAACAAGGCCCAGGGGAATAAAGCTCTATCTTAACACAGTTCGGGAACAAGGCCCAAGGGAATAAAGCTTTATCTTAACATAGCTCGAGAACAAAGCCTAGGGGAATAAAGCCCACTTTCAAAGCAGTTCGGGAACAAGGCCTAGGGGAATAAAACTCTATCTTAACACAGTTCGGGAACAAGGCCCAAGTGAATAAAGCTCTATCTTAACATAGCTCGGGAACAAAGCCTAGGGGAATAAAGCCCACTTTCAAAGCAGTTCGGGAACAAGGCCCAGGGGGATAAAGCTATATCTTAACACAGTTTGGGAACAAGGCCCAAGGGTATAAAGCTCTATCTTAACACAGTTCGGGAATACAACCCAGGGGAATAAAGCTCTATCTTAACACAATTCGGGAACAAGGCCCAAGGGAATAAAGCTCTATCTTAACATAGCTTGGGAACAAAGCCTAGGGGAATAAAGCCCACTTTCAAAGCAGTTCGGGAACAAGGCCCATGGGAGTAAAGCTTTATCTTGACACAGATCCGGAATACAGCCCAGATGAATAAAGCCTTCTCTCAGCACGGTTTGGGAACAAAGCCCTACCTTAAC
>SKCR01046908.1:0-153283 GCA_019454045.1 Zanthoxylum bungeanum | reverse complement strand
CTCTCTCTTACATCAAAGAGATGAGAGAGAGTGGTGCATCTAAAACTGAAATTTGAAGCTCTATTTATAGGCCTCGGTAGGCTTCCAGCGTCGCGACGCCAGGGCCTTTGGCGTCGCTACGCCAACTTCCGTCGACGTGGCACACTCTGGTTCGTCTGTTCGAAGATTCTGGATAAGCTGATAAGGTGACACGTGGCGAGGTGGTTGGGCTTCAATTATTGTGACACGTGGCGGCTTCTGATTGGTCGATGAGATTCTTATCCGCCACTTATCAGATAAGGATTAGATACTCAATGATTGATGCTGACGTGGCGACATGTGGGAAAGAGACTGTCGGCACCGTAGGATTGCGACACGTGGCACTTCCTGATTGGTTGATGATGGTGACACATGGCACGACGCACGTTAGCAAAGTCAAACTTTTCTCAGATTCTGATTTGGGGACTCGGCGCACGTTAGCACTGTTCGGCGCATGTTAGACGTCGCGACACTGAAGGTCTTGGCGTCGCGACGTGGGAATTTATCAAAATGCCCTTTTCGTCCAATTTTCACTGTTTTAGCTCAAATCACCTCCAGAATATCCTGAAACTTTATTTATCTACAAAATAACACAAAACACATCAAAATATTCACAAAACTCAAGAAACTATACAAAATATTAGGTTAAATGAGTGAAAATAGTGATAGATCATCACTTAGTCTTTTCTAGATAAATCCCTTACAATTTCACCTTATGTCTTAGAATATTATCGTTATACGAACTAAGTTTATGTACATATATTTTATTTCTATGCTGGCACGTACTGGACAATCATTTACGTCTCTATGGATATCGACGTTTCTTGTTCTGATATTTATATCTGGTAGAGTCTATTACTCATGTGAGACATGTAGGAGATAGACTTCATTAGGACCATCTTTTTGACTTGTATTAATAAAAGATGAGACTTTAGGTAGATCAGGACCTTATCTATCGAATTCTTGGGTTAAGAAAATTAGTCATTGCTGTTTACAATCTTTACTTATTCACCTGTAGGCTTGGGTTTGGAGATCTAAAGTCTTTACACACTTTTTTGACATCTCTTGTCTGTTAAAACTCCCACATCTAATTCTGATTCCTTGCTTTTTTAGCTTTCTGACTCTCTTCGTTACTCGAAACTTGCTATCTATATGGAGTACTTAAGGCTATTGGATCAATTTGAGGGAATTTTCTGATGAGGAAAAGAGTCTTCGTAGGAAGGAATGGGTCTTACTCCGGTTTACTCAGCATCTTTTATTCTTGCTCGACTCATTTTATTCTCTTTACTACTATAAGTTCTTGTGTTTCCTTATTTATCTGTTTCTGTACCTTTATCTCTTATTGGCTCTAGTTGCTTGTGTTGGGATTTATGTGCCAGAGATTCATGTATTGTAAATGGAATTGATTATTATAATAATAATAATAAATGCATTATTCATTTTATCAAAGTTGTTTGATTTATATCGCATATTGTCCAATTGTCTTGTTTACCTTGATTACTCATGTACCTTCAGACTTAGTGTATGTTTGATTCACGAGAGGATTTAAGCCTGGAGTTAGTAATCTAAATTGTCCATAGAGAGCAAATAAAGAGGGTACTTTGTTTATGGTTTATCTATAGCTGAGGTTCATTCTATACTTATATGACGACCTTGATCCGTGATCGTTCATATAGTGACATGGGAATGGAGGCACCTTGTATGATAAGATCATATAGGACTGGACTCAGATAAATACGAATTTCTTTTAATATCCGTTAACCAAAAAAATTCATTTTATCTAATAGATTCGATCTTAATCCTGAGTGTACCACGAACTCCTGCATGACAGGCTATATCCTTCGATTTACTATGGCGAGGTTGGTGTTCATTCCCGGCCAATAACTATGTATTTTGGGGATATGGTTTGGTGTGTAGCTGGGAACGTTTTTCATAGATATGGAATTCACTCATTTTTACGAGAAGCAGATGAATATCTCTTTTAAGAGTTGATTCAGGACTTGAACAATTTGAGCGCTCAACTTTTCTATTGCGAATAGAAAGTTTTATATATTCATAATTGTTATGAATTAATTGTTCATTATAGAATCAACGGTGCTTAAGAGATAAATTATTTAGAGGGGTTTAACGGACTTTTGACCCGGCTCTATTTATGAGATATTCGTGAAGGGCTATATTCATATGTAATGACTATATCGATGGATACCGAAGTTGTTCGGTTTATTTAATCCATCTACGGTAACAGGAGTTCATCTTTGAGTTTTTAGTGGAATAACGCGGATTTAATAATTCGTAATATTTGATTAAAGAGTTTAATTAATATTTTGGAATTATTGGAGCTCGGTACCGTAGGTCCATTTGGTCCTCGTGCTAGCTCGATTAACTGTAGCAAAACCTAATATAATTAGATTCTCTAATTATATGCTCACATTATATATATATATATATATATATATTATTAATGAGATTAATAATATTTATTGTCACAAATGAAAACTATGTTAAATTAGTTTTGATGGGGTTTTGGGCGGTAATTCGGGTAAACGCAGCGGATCGCGGAAAATCAAAAATTTCCGATTTCAATTATTTTTCTTGGGAAATTAAAATAAACTAATTTATCTCAATTACTCAATACTTAATAACTGAAATTTTACCCAAAAAATCATATTTTTCTGAAATTACCGTTTTGCCCCAAAATTTTAAATTTTAATTATTTTAGTCCAAAATTGTCAAATACAATTCTAATTGATTCCAAATCAATTCCAAAATGATTAATTCATGTCTAATACATGAAAAATCAGTTTGCAATTCAAAGAAACCGAATTTTCCCTAATTGCCGAATGGTCCCTTAATTTTCAAGAATTTGCAATTTGGTCATTTATGTTCAAAACATGCCAAGATCAAATCCAAAAATTCCCAAATTTAATATACATCTAATATGCATTAAAAATCATCACATTTATGAAAAGCCCCAAATTTGGTGAAGGTTGGAAACCCTAATTTTAATAATTTCACAAATTAATCAATTAACACCAAATTAATCAAATTCAAAGTTTTAATTGAATTCTTACAACACCAATTGAGTCTCACAATCATGAAATACCTCAAGAACAATTTTAGGCCTAACATGAGTGGTTAATAGACTCTAGAATGGCAACTTGCCATCAAAATGGTAAAAAGTGTGCTTAAATAACAATTTCAAGCAAACTAAATTAATATACATGCTTTCATCTTCATTCAAATTCCCAAATCATCAAATCACAACCATGAAAGAGTAGAGAACAAACTAAGCTAATCATATTAAAGCCTAGTATGCTAGAAACATTTTCCATTAAAGAAAAATTGAAGAAAAAATTACTAAAATGCTAGATTTCCAAGTTTGTTCTTCTTTCTTTTCCTTTCTCTTTCTCTTTCTTTTTGGTATTTGATCTTTTAGGGTTTATGAATTATGAAACAAAAAATAAAAATGGGTTTAAATATTTTCCCATATTACCGAATTTGTGAGGGAAATTATTACAACCACATTTTCAATTTTTGTTTTAAAGTAATTGGAAATTGATTTATTTAATTTGTGGTATCAAATAACCAAATAAGTCAATACTTATCACAAATTAACCAATCAAATAATTCCAAGTGAAACCAATTAAAATTGGCCACATTTTCCAATTAAAAAATACAAAATATCTTATCTTAATAAGTAATTAAGATATTAAATATTTAATTAATTTAATTATTCAACAATTGGGTAAATAAATAATTAAATACAAATATCTCAAAATATATGTATTATATTTACATTAAATAATCAAAATACATATATATTAATTATAAATGTCAAATATCATAATTCGACATTTAATAAATAGCCAAAAGCATGTATCTTTGTTTAACCGTTAAACGACTTATAAATAATCAGTATTATTTATAAAGTTGCCCTAGTGCCTAACAAGTATATCTCATTAGTGAGACTCTCTAGGTTCAGGCATATCCGTCATGAAATCCAATTTCGTGTCCATAATCTACCCACCCGTAAATTATGATGAACACAGATAAAAACTCTGAACCATACAGGTCGAGGTCACTGCATACGTATAATCCTTCCGTCACAGGTATCCGGATTATACCAGAGATATAGATATAAACGTCAAATCTTTTTGGGTATAATCCCGTCGACGATTCTATTAGCAATCTCTTAAATGAAACTTAGAACTGATTTCTACAGTGTACCACATGCCCATTGGTTTTAATAGATTGCTAATTTCATAATGGATACCTATGCTCTGTACACATAACTGACGGATCCCATCTTGGTACGCACAAGATATCATGAGGATCAGTCCACACCCAACGAACAGACGGAGGTCTGATCTAAAAAGATTGGTGACGTGATTGCCATCAAAGTGTGGAAGATACCTCATATATCCACAATGGTACCTCAAGTCGGAGGATCACTATGCTCACTCAACCCGAGAAGATTCTTATGGATGTTGGTGTACCATATATTAAGAATCTTCAGCGAATCATTCAGTGTTTATCCGATATAAACACCTACGTGTTTATACGAGTCTTCCGAGACTCATGGTTCATTGAGAAACCATTAGAATCAAACATTCCAATATATGACATGTACCAGTCTCAACGGGTTTACTTACTGACCAAATAATTGTAAACCTTGACCAGGAACAGTTAAAGAATGATATTGTTATGATACCGCTCAATGTCAGTTGTGACGCTTTTGCAACTGTATCATAACCAATCACTCTACGGTCATTTACGTCTTTAGCATATAATAAAAGAATTTATATTAAAGAAACTGTCTATTTTATTCATTAATAAAATATATACAAAAGTATTTATAGGGAAATATATAAGAAATTGGCGCTCAGAGCACCAACCCTAACAAGTTTAACTTAATGTTTTCTTGAATTCTTTGATTATGAGATAATCAAGTCTTGATTATCTTGATTATGAGATAATCAAGTTAGTAATAATTATGAGATAATTACTACACATAATTGAAGGTAAATAAATCATTATTAATATATTGATTTTTATTTATCATTGGAGACAAAGCCATATGGCTTACCATGTCATCCAAGAAATTATGTCTATTAGGTGGCTTGGATACACCTAATAGTTTTGTCATTAGCTAATGCATTTTATGCTTTGGTATGGCCTCCGTATTTATGCGTTTGCCATTGAAAGAAAGCATTGAATGCTTAATGACAAAGCCATTGTCTTTAGCTTAACATTTCTTATACTTTGGTATGACATTCAAATTTTTGTGTTGGTCATTGCAAGAAAGCATTAGATGCTTAATGACAAGGTTAGTTGGCTTGTGTAAGAGAATATAATCTCTACCATTTTTCTCACTTCCTAAGGTTAACACTTTGCATTCATTCACACAATTGTTGTGAGAAAGATTTGAGAGAAAAGAGAGACAGTTCAAGCATTCACAAGTGTTGTGAAATTCCTAAAGCCAAACACCATTGTGACATCTTAGTTCTCTAAATAGTTTAGAGATTTGATCTTAGTGAGTGAAGCCCACACTTTGGTTTGTTGGTTTCGAGTCATAGTTCGGAAGATCGAGTGGTTGATCCAAGTGTTGGACACCAAAAGATTAATCTTGGCTACTACAACAAAGGGAGAAGACAAAGAAAATTTTGAAGATCCATACCGAACCCGGTGCCACCACAAGAAACTTCCGCCGCGGAAAAGTAAACGGTTTCCTATAATTGGCATATAGAGCTTAAGGTTGAAAAGTGTTCTTAACCCTTCTCCTTTAAAGTTTCAAGTTTTAATAATTTATATGTGATATAGAATATTAGAATGCATGTTGTGATGAGTAGGCACAATTAGATTCATGAGATGAATGTTTACTTTGATTCATGTGATGAATGTACTGCGTTGATCATTAATTTTTCCAGCTCTTATTTTTAGTATTGGGAATGTAAGACCATAAGGTCATATTCTTTCAAGTGTTGTAAGTTCATTTCCTTTGTAATAAGTCCATTTTGTAACTCAATTTGTAACTTGGAGGAGCCAATGCCGCGGAGGACTCATTACGAACCTATTCCGCGAAGACTTAACAACATACCATGAAGCAAGATTTGAAGACCAATGAATGCCTTGGATTTATTGTACTAATTAGATTATTATAGAAAAATAAGAGCCCAGTTAACGCAATTTATGGATGTATGTAAAACTACATTATGTTATGATTTCGTAGAAAAAAACAGGGACCAAAACAGAGTCCAGAAGCTCCGGAACAGAGTAAATGAAGTTCCAGTGTTCAGACAGGCGTTAGAACTCCAGTAAAACGCCACACAAACGTTACCCCACTGCCTGAAAATGTTCGAACGCCACACAAACATTTTCAGCCCAGACCTGGGTTAATATGAATGTTTAAATTGTTTATTAATATGACATATAGCCTATGGTGCCTACTCTTGCATTTTCATATGCCATAACATGTAGACATGCATGATATTCAAGTAATAAAATATGATTTTATGTAAATTTAAAAGTTAAATAAGAATATAAGATGCATGTAAATGGATTAATAAGATTAATTGGTTTAAAGGTTTAAAAATTATGAATTCAAGTTTTAGAAACAAATGGACCTTATGAGTACATTATTTTCCTTGGTATATCAGATGGAAACCCGGACGTAAATTCCATAGTCGGTTCCGAATGGACGGTAATATGGTCTGTATTCGGGATACAATACCACATACCGTTGGAATAAATAATATGCTTTTATTGATTAAATGATTTAATGACATTTGGTCTGTTCGTTGAATTCTAAATTTTAAAACGTATAAGTGGACTAGTAATTTAAGAGTTAAATTGATTAGATCAATGTAACAACTTGATTAAATTAGTTTAATTAAGTTAATTGGTTAGTAGAGACTAATCGGGATTAGTGAATAAAATTTTAAGAGTTAAAATTGGTTAGATCACTAAATTATCAATTAATATTAATTAAGGTTATGACTTTAGCCGAGCATAATCTAAGATTCATAAAATACTAGCGAGATAGAAACCTTACACTTTTAAAATTGTGAGTGGGAGATGGGTATACCACAATATATCTCGCGATCTCCATTGTTATCCAGAAACGTGAGATTCAATAGGCGCCTCGAGACGGCTTTGCTTTCGTCTCCCTACGGATGGTGTCCTTTTTGGGTCAATATCAGGTTCAGATTCTGAGAGGATAGAGACTCTAGATGTATCTGATGATTTGACCTATCATACGGCGACACTTCACTAGTTAAGTCTAAGGGTTCCGAAATAATGGGTCACACTCACAAAGGAATGATTAAGTTGTTAATCAAAGCTTCCTTGATCAAAATAACGGTAGTTGATTAATATAGGAATAAGAGTTATTTCAGATATATTAATTAATTGAGAATGTCTCAGTCTATCATGCGAATACTTGACCTACCCTACGACGACACTTATTTGTGGGATGATAGATAACCGTGGCATATTAATTCTTTTTGGTTTCTAATTCATTATACATTGATCATGCATCATTTTTGATTTTATGCCTAAATATTTGACAATTTTAATATGCGACGAATGAATATTGAATGCGCGTTTATTATTTTTTCAGCCATGGCATCTGCAATAATCTCCATTATCAAACAACAAGAAAAATTAATCGGGGATAATTATGTTAAATGGAAAAGTGACATGAATTCTATATTGGTCTGCGAAGACCTTAAATTTGTCCTAATAGAGGAATGTCCTCCTGAGCCAGAACCAAATGTTGGCAGGGCTGCACGTAATGCTTATAATAATTGGATTAAAGCTGATGAGAAGCCCATAGCTATTTGATAGCATCCATGTCTAAGGTTCTTGCTGCACAACATTAGCCAATGGCGACAATATCAATGATTATGCAGTCATTATAGAACATGTTTGGGAAACCTTCAGACCGGCAACAACATGAGGCAATTGCCTCTGTATTGACCGCTAGAATGAAGGAAGGAACATCAGTCTGAGACCATGTGTTAAGGATGATGGCTCATCTTAATATGGCTGAAACCCATGGTGCACGTATAAATGTGCAAAGCCATGTGACAATGATCAGGAAACCCTTCCGAAGAGTTTCCTGCAGTTTTAAAAGCAACTGTTCTATGAATAAGTTGACTTTTACTTTGAGTGAACTGCTGAATGAACTCACCAATTACGAGTCCGTTATAAACGACCCTCGTTGGTCCAATGCCGAGGAAAATATTGCCGAATCTTCTAAATCTGGAAAGAAGAAGAAGAAAGGCAATTGGAAGGCAAAGGCAAAACCAATGAAAAAGAAGAACAACAAAAGCTCTAAAGGAACCAAAGCCAAAGGAAAATGTTTCCATTGTGAACAACAAGGGCATTAGAAAAGGAATTGTCCAAAATACCTTGCAGAGCTTAAATAGAAGAAGAATACAGGTAAATAAGATTTACTTGTCATTGAGTCTCTTTTGGTGAAGGATGATAAATCCATTTGGATTGTTGATTCTGGTGCCACTAATCATGTTTGTTGTTCTTTGCAGCTACTTGACTCATAAAGGGACCTTGCTGAATGTAGCTTACCATTAAAGTTGGGATAGAGGATGTTGTTTCAGCAAAAGCAGTGGGAGATTCCAAGTTAAACTTTAATAATAGTTATTTATGTTTAAATGGTGTGCTTTTTATTCATAGTTTTCGCATGAATTTGATTTCTGTAACAAAACATTTGGAATGTGGTTTTTCTATTCATTTAATAATAAGTAAGTTATTATTAGTAGAAATGGATTAAAGATATGTACGGGAAACTCCAAAACAATCTATATGTATTAAGGCTGTTAATGCATGAATTACTACTTAATACTGAAATGTTTAAGATTGAAAGATCTAAAATAAACGGTAAAAGGTAAAAGATTTCTCATAATGATACCTATTTATGGCACCTTAGACTTGGTCACATTAACCTTGACCGAATAGATAGACTAATTAAGAACTGAGTCTTAAATCAGTTAAAACTCGGTACTTTACATATATGCGAATCCTGTCTAGAATGCAAAATGACCAAGAGACCTTTTACTGGAAAAGGGATAAGAGCCAAAGAAACACTTGAGCTAATACATTCGGACGTTTGCAGACCGATGAATGTAAAAGCCCGAGGTGGTTTTGAATACTTCGTCACTTTCATTGATGACTATTATAGATATGGGTATGTTTACCTAATGCAGCACAAGTCAAATACATTTGAAAAATTCAAAGAGTATCGTGCTGAGGTTGAGAACCAATTAGGTAAAAGCATCAAAATTCTACGATCAGATCATGGAGGAGAATACCTTGATAGAGATTTCAAGGAATTCTTAGTTGAGTATGGAATTATTTCATAGCTCACAGCACCTGGAACACCACAACAAAATGGTGTTACAAAAAGGAGAAATCGGACCCTACTAGACATGATGAGATCAATGTTTAGTTTTAGCACTCTACCTAGTTCATTATGGGGGTATGCATTGCAAACTGCAATGTATATCCTAAATGTAGTACTTTCTAAGTCTGTTTCTAAGACACCCTTAGAGTTGTGGAATGGTCGTAAAACTGGTTTGCGACATTTTCGTATATAGGGGTGTCCGGAACATGTGCTAAAGAACAAGACTACTAATTTGGAACCACATTCACAGGTTTGCCTATTTGTAGGCTATCCTAAGGAAACTAGGGGTGGATTCTTTTATAGTCCAGAAGATAATAAAGTATTTGTGTCGAAAAATGCTACATTTCTTGAGGAGGACTATATGAGAGAGATCAAACCTCGAAGTAAAGTGTTACTTGAGGAGTTACTTGCTGGTACGACCAGTACACCATTGTCAAATGTTGACAAAGACATTACACTGTCTACATCTGAAAGTCAGATGCAAGTTTATCAGGATACCATACCACCTAGACGTAGTGGGAGGGTTGTAAGACAACCTGAACGCTATCTAGGAAATGGTGAGGTGCAAGTTGTTACATCTTGTGATGGTATAGATGATCCATTGACCTATCATAGTGCAATGGAAGATACTGATAAAAAAAGATGGCTCAAAGCCATGAACCTCGAGATGGAGTCTATGTACTCTAACTCAGTCTGGGAACTTGTAGACCAACCTGATGGAGTAAAACCCATAGGTTGCAAGTGGATCTATAAGAGAAAAAGAGGAATAGATGGAAAAGTACAGACTTTCAAGGCTAGGCTAGTGGCAAAGGGTTACACCCAAAAAGAGGGAGTTGGCTATGAAGAAACTTTCTCACCAGTAGCTATGCTTAAATCCATCATGATTCTTCTTTCCATTACCGCATGTTATGACTATGAGATTTGGAAAATGGATGTCAAGACTGCATTCTTGAATGGAAATCTTGATGAGAGTATCTATATGGTACAACCAGAGGGGTTCATTAGCCAAAGTCAAGAGCAAAAAGTTTTCAAGTTGCAAAGGTCTATTTATGGACTTAAGCAAACATCTAGATCTTGGAACATAATGTTTGATACTACGATCAACTCTTATAACTTTGAGTAGAATATCGATGAGAATTGTGTCTACAAGCGCATCATTGATGGGAATGTGGTTTTCCTTGTGTTATATGTTGATGCTATTTTACTAATTGGGAATGATGTAAAGATATTATCGGACGTGAAATTCTGGCTAGCTAACCAATTCCAAATGAAAGATTTGGGAGAGGCAAGTTATGTACTTGGGATTCAGATCATTATGGATCGCAAGAAATGACTGTTAGCAATGTCCAAGCAACCTATATTGACAAGATTCTTGTGCGATTTGATATGCAGAATTCCAAGAAAGATAAATTACCTTTCAGGCATGGAATTCATTTGTCTAAGGAACAGTCTCCTAAGACACCTCAAGGAGTTGAGGAGATGAGACATATACCATATGCTTCAGCAGTTAGAAGTCTTATGTATGCTATGTTGTGCACGAGACCGGACATTTGTTTTGCAGTAGGAGTAGTTAGTAGGTTTCAATCCAACCCAGGATTAGATCATTGGGTAGCGGTGAAACATATTCTCAGTATCTTCGGAGAACGAGAAATTATATGCTTGTATATACAAGTCAGGATATGATTCTGAGAGGATATAAATACTTTAATTTTCAGACGGATGTCGATTCTAGGAAATCAACATCTGGATCAGTGTTCACCCTATGTGGTGGGGCTATAGTATGAAGGAGCATAAAACAATCTTGTATTGCTGAGTCCACTATGGAGGCTGAATATGTAGCAGCTTGTGAAGTAGCTAAGGAAGCAGTCTGGCTCCGTAAGTTCTTGGCAGATCTGGAAGTTGTTCCAGATATGGATAAACCGCTCATACTTTATTGCGACAATAGTGGTGTAGTGGCGAACTCCAAAGAACCAAGAATCCACAAGAGGGGTAAGCATATTGAGAGGAAATATCACCTCATTAGGGAGATAGTGCAGAAAGGAGATGTCGCTGTCATGCAGATTCCATCCGCAGACAACCTGGCTGATCCGTTTACAAAGACCTTATCAGCTAAAGTGTTTGAAAGTCCCCTAAAGAGTTTAGGATTACATGACATGTTCCATTTTTTCTAGTTCAAGTGGGAGATTGTTGGGATTTATGTCCTGGAGATTCATGTATTGTAAACGACATTGATTATTGTACTAATAATAATAAATGCATTATTCATTTTATCAAAGTTATTTGATTTATATCGCATATTGTCCAATTGTCTTGTTTACCTTGATTACTCTTGTACCTTTAGACTTAGTGTATGTTTGATGCACGAGAGGATTTAAGTCTGGAGTTAGTAATCTAAATAGTCCATAGAAGGCAAACAAAGAGAGTACTTTGTTTATGGTTTATCTATAGCTGCGGTCCATTCTATACTTGTATGACTACCTTGATCCGGGATCGTTCATGTAGTGACATGGGAATGGAGGCACCTTGTATGATGAGATCATATAGGAATGGACTCAGATATATACGAATTTCTTTTAATATCCGTTAACCGAAGAAATTCAGTTTATCTAATAGATGGTCATATATGGATTCGATCTTAATCCTGAGTGTACTACGAACTCCTGCATGATAGGCTATATCCTTTGATTTACTATGGCGAGGTTGGTGTTCCATTCTTGGCCAATAACTATGTATTTTGGGGATATGGTTTGGTGTGTAGCTGGGAATGTTTTACATAGATATGAAATTCACTCATTTTTACGAGAAGCAGATGAATATCTCTTTTAAGAGTTGATTCAGGACTTGAAAAATTTGAGCGCTCAACTTTTCTATTGCGAATAGAAAGTTTTATATTCATAATTGTTATGAATTAATTGTTTATTATAGAATCAATGGTGCTTAAGAGATAAAATATTTAAAGGGTTTAACGGACTTTTGACCCGGCTCTATTTATGAGATATTCGTGAAGGGCTATATCAATATGTAATGACTATATCGATGGACACCGAAGTTGTTCGGTTTATTTAATCCATTTACGGTAACGGGAGATCATCTTCGAGTTTTTAGTGGAATAACGCGGAGTTAATATTCGTAATATTTGATTAAAGAGTTTAATTAATATTTTGGAATTATTAGAGCTCGGAACCTTAGGTCTATTTGGTTCCCGTGCTAGCTCGATTAACTGTAGCAAACCTAATATAATTAGATTTTCTAATTTTATGCTCACATTATATTTATTTACATATTATTAATGAGATTAATAATATTTATTTTCACAAATGAAAACTATGTTAAATTAGTTTAACTTAATGTTTTCTTGAATTCTTTGATTATGAGATAGTCAAGTCTTGATTGAGATAATCAAGTTAGTAATAATTATGAGATAATTACTACAACATAATTGAAGGTAAATAAATCATTATTAATATATTGATTTTTATTTACCATTGGAGACAAAACCATATGGCTTTCCATGTCATCCAAGCAATTATGTCTATTAGGTGGCTTGGATAAACCTAATAGTTTTGTCCTTAGCTAATGCATTTTATGCTTTGGTATGGCCTCCACATTTATGTGTTTTCCGTTGAAAGAAAGCATTGAATGCTTAATGACAAAGCCATTGTCTTTATCTTAACATTTCTTATGCTTTGGTATGACATTCATATTTTTGTGTTGGCCATACAAGAAAGCATTAGATGTTTAATGACAAGGTTAGTTGGCTTGTGTAAGAGAATATAATCTCTACTATTTCTCTCACTTCCTAAGGTTAACACTTTGCATTCATTCACACAATTGTTGTGAGAAAGATTTGAGAGAGAAGAGAGAGAGTTCAAGCATTCACAAGTGTTGTGAAATCCTAAAGCCAAACAACATTGTGACATCTTAGTCCTCTAAATAGTTTAGAGATTTGATCTTAGTGAGTGAAGCCCATACTTGGTTTGTTGATTTTGAGTCATAGTTCAAAAGATCGAGTGGTTGATCCAAGTGTTGGACACCAAAGGATTGATCTTGGCTACTACAACAAAGGGAGAAGGCAAAGAAAATTTTGAAGATCCATACCGGACCCGGTGCCACCACAAGCAACTTCTGCCGCGCAAAAGGAAACGATTTCCTACATCTTGAACATCTATATACCATTCTTCACTTTTCTTATAGCTTTCTCTTCCCACTACTTTGCGTAAATATTCTTAAAACTTAACTATTTATTCTCATAACCTGTCTTAAACTCTCGTGGATTAACTAGGGTGACTAGAGAAGAATCTCCTGCTAGAATAAGGGTTGTGATTACTTTTACTAGTAAGAGAATTCAAATACTTTGGGAATCCTTACTAACATGTCTATAGAACTTGAGGTCGTACTCGATGGTCGGATACTGGAGAGGTAGTGCCTCACATATAGGTATCCCGGACATACTGCGTATACAAGACCCCGACACTCTACCCACTACAGTCACTGACTCTCTAGACCATGCTCTGATACCATCTTTGTAACATCCCCAATCTGGAAGATGTTACCGGTAGGGAATAGGCCAATCTATCCCCCTGAGCCTCTGACTCTCTGACAACTAATAATCTCATTTCATATATAAACCTTTGCATGGGACCAAAACCCAACTTATCAATATGACTGTATAACATTTTACATACTAGTACTCGACTTACTACACATTATAACTCTGACTATGATCAATAACAATACATTACATTTATATTATTATCACTATATCATATTTATGATACATAGCATTTCCTGACTCTGACTGGACCTGATGGACCAAATCCTTTAGTGACTGCCATCAGTATCCATCTTATAGAGCTCGACCTCCGGGAATACCTGTAAAACAAAGAAATTGAGAGTGAGGGGGGGTTAGATCGTTTAAACGATCTAAGTGAGTGGACGATTAAAACAAAAATTGATGTGCCATTATGAAAACTCTTGGTTTTGAAAACGAAACTGTCACCAGAAAACCATCTTTTTCTGAAAACTCTTTTCTTATCTAAAGACACAATTTGTCCTACAAAACTCTTTTATCTTTTCTGTAAAACTGAATCTTCCTTATAAAACTCTTTTATCAACTTTCATTTCTGAAAACTGTATCTCTGAAAGCCTTTTCTTTGAAAACCTGGCACTGAAATATGTTTCTGAAAACTGTTTCTGAAATATCTGTTTCTGAAAACTGTCTTTGGGAACTGTATCTGAAAAACCTGAAACATAGAGGCGTTATGTATCGTCGTCCCCATATGCCTAATTAGAGCCAGGAGTGCAAATCCATGACTTTAGTGCGTTACGTATTGTCGTCCCCCAAAGCATGCCATTACCTGTCCCTGAAACTAGTGGTCTTGAGGCATTACGTATCGCCGTCCCCTAAGCCACTGAACTGGAACTGGAGGTGCGGATCTATGCTACCCTCCAGGCTCTGAATCTAGGATCTAGGGGTATCTATCATCCATAGTCCTGAACTGCGTATGTACACGATCTATAAGTCTGTCAATTCCATATCTATGTCAAGTTACATACTGAGGTGAGTTTTTTTCTCATGCCTCAAAAACACAAAGTTATACTTTGAAATTATCTCTTTCTAAAACATTTCTTAAAACATGATCTTTCATGAAATTTGTGTAATAAAAATTGACTAACACCCTAGGTGCATAAAAATAAGTCTTTACTTAAAACATTGTAAATAAAAAGTTAACTTAGAAAGAGAGTGTCCACTAACAGATTTTAAGATCTGGTTGTTGTTACTTCGCTTTGTCGGAGAATGATGCGGTTCCTGCGATGATCTCATTTCCTTCATCCTTTAGTCTTCCATGGTGGTTTCTCTTTTTCTTTTTCTTCTTTTTTTGTTCTTATTCTTTTTCTTCTTCTGTCCCTCACGTCTCTCTTCCTCTCTCTTTCTCTTAAATTTTTTTTAGGGATGAAGGAATAGTATGTCCCTTTTATATTAGGGCCAATTGTAATTGGTATTTCTTAAAGAAATGTGTAGGAACTTTGAGAAATTTAGAGATTTCTCTATATAGGTCCATGGATACTATTCATCCTAAATTTGGCGTTGTATTTTCGGCCTATTTATTTTCCGAATCTGGAAAACTATTCAACGTAGAGGTTATAGGTCTCGATCTTAACTTTCTGACGATATAAAATTCATAAAAATCAGAGTTCATATGAGAAAGTTATGGCCCACATACCTTGGGATGTCCAGAGCGGAATGTTGTACAGTTTTGTATCGGAATATCAAGGAATTTACCGATTGTTTCCAAAGTAATTTCATGAGTGTGACGTATCCAAACATAATTTATATTATGTAACATTCATCCCACAATGTAATAATAGTTGAGATTTCCAGTCGTTACAAATCTTCTATCAGTTGTAGAGTTAGATGACCTCAGATACAATACCATTGTTGATAATGAGGTATTAAAGATGGTGAAAGGAGCACTTACAGTTTTGAAAACTGAAAAGATCTCAGCAAACTTGTATATGCTATTAGGAGACTCAATTTATGAAGCAAACTTGTATCTGTATCTCATTACTTTATTTTATTGTTAATATTTATGGTAGGTTAAGCTTATTAATTATTATTGTATTGTTATATGGTAGGCAAAGCCTCTTGAACTAATAATTATTCTCAATTTCACTTTACTTATGTGCGGCTTCAGCCCACGATCCCCTAACAGCAATCACAATTAAAATTTTTGATAATGCAAATGCAATCAAATGTTTTGAATTTGATGATGCAATCACAATTCACAAAGACGGTGTTTGGTTCGGCAATCACATCATATATTTTGATAATACAATCATAAATAGCAAATAATGATTCTTCGATAAATTTTTAAACCGCCAATCCGAACCCCTCAAATCTCTAAACCTTCGATCCGAACCATCGCGATTTTCTCTATCAAATTTACTATTTCGGTTTCTAATTCCCCAAACCGCCAACCAACGCGGTTTGAACAAAAAAAATGAAAAAACCGACCCAAACCACACCGTGAATACCACTAGAGATGGCAATCGACTAATTGTAGTAAGAGGATATTAATATTTGTATTTGTCTCGTTCAATTATCGGGTACGAAAAATTATTTCTTTATTCGTCCTTAACGTACCAAGCCCTACAGGGTCCCGTGTAATATCTTATTCACTCGGAGATTTTATTTTTATTTGAAAAAAATGACAATATCTTTACACGACTCATCCAATCAAAGAGTTAAAAAATTATCCCATTATTTTTTCGTAATATATCGGGTCCTACAGGTCTCATCCTCATTAAGATTTTTGCAATCCCCAAAACCAAACAACTGTATGTGCACAATGCGAATGCCATGTGTAAATTTGAAATGAGCCCCTTGGCGGGAGTCAACAAACTATCTTTTGCTAATGTGCGATGCGGTCCCTCGCTGACATGATCCCAGGCCTTGGCAGGTGCCGTGCGCCACTCGCTCGTATCCCTTAGCTGGACCCAACCATCTTTTGCTAACGTACACATTGGGCTTCGTTTTTAAGATTGATTGATTGATTTATTTATTTATTTTACCCAACTTAATTTCTGTTGGGCGGATGTGTTGTAATTCATGCATAATTCAAGCAACAAATAAATAATAAACATGCAATCAATGGAAGCATAGAAAAACCTGAAAAATGTGTTTGTAGAAGATGGTGATTCTTAAACCAAGTCGAGAGTCTTTAAGAACTTATTAGCCCCGCCTCGGTGCTCTACGGATTTTATGGCTAACGTCCTCCCAGGATTAATTGAATACTTCTTGTGAATGGGCACTCCTTACACAAGAACATGAACTAGGAAGAATGATGGAAACTCTCTTGACTCAAAAGAAAAAACTATTCTTAACAATTTATGAGACTTCTAGTTTTTATGGATATCATGAATGAACATCAAAGATCCTTTATATAGGCATGGAAGGGTGCCTTAAGGGCACCCTTTGGTTTTGGGTGTAACCCTCCTAAGGGTTATATCCATTCCATGTACCTTTTTATTTAGATATTTTTCTACAATCCCCCATAATTTTCTAAATATTCATGCAGACACTTAAGAGAGTTTCTTTGAACTAAAGCTGCATCGAAATAGGTAGCTTTCACTTTAAATCTTTCCTAGTGAATGACAATCGGATTTACTTAGCAAACCAGTGACCTATAGTCTTGAACTGTTCTGCCGTTGGTGTAAACCAAGACAATTGCCAACACACAACTTTACTTCTACCATTTTCCGCTCTACGGTTGTGTTCATTTCAGCCATGAACATCGGTCCTGGATTCATCAAGCACTGTAGGGAAATCATGCTGTAAAATCCCATGGAAGCAGCCTCACTTCTTACTTGAAATATGTGATCTATTATGAAGAGATAACCTGCCTTTACCCCCATTAAGACTCATCTCATAATATAGTGATCATTAAAAGCCTTAGCTTATTCTAACCTTGACATACAGCACTCTGTGTCATTAGCGGAATGAGAAAAAGTACAAAACTCTTTAGTGCATGTTTTGAATTGCATAAAGTTTCAGTTGTCTCTTTTGAACCTAGATCTTGGGATCTCCAGTCAGCTAGGTTGGGTTTCCACAGTGACAATTCTTAATTTATAGGCTTCAAGCCCATTCCCCTCGATGACTTCTCAACTTGCTCTCTAGGTAAATCTTTAGTTAGTGGATCCGCTACGTTTTCCTTCAACTTAACATAATCGATCGATATTATGCCACTTGAGAGCAGTTAACGTATGGTATTATGTCTCCGACGTATGTGTCAAGACTTACCATTATATATTGTATTTTGGACTCTCCCAATAGCCGATTGGCTATCACAATTTATGCTTATCGCTGGCACCTGTTTGGGCCAACTAGGAATATCCTCCAGGAAATTTCAAAGCCATTCCACTTCTTCTACTGTTTTGTCTAATACTATTAACTCTGATTCCATAGTAGACCGGGCAATGCATGTTTGCCTCGAGGATTTCCATGACACGGCTGCATTACTCAGTGTGAAAATAAATCCACTCATAGATTTGGAATCCCCTGTATCAGATATCCAGGTAGCATCATCGTATCCATCTAGAACATCAAGATATCTCTTATAATGCAGCCCATATTTTGAAGTTTCTCTCAGATACCTCAAAACTCTTACTATGGCTTTCCAGTGGTTATGTCCTGGATTGCTCGTATATCTGCTAAGCCTGTTCACAACTTGAGCGATATCAGGTCGTGTGCAATTCGTGAGATACATCAGACTTCCGATGATTCTCGAATTCTTTAATTGCTATACGCTTGAGCCAATATTCTTTGATAGATGAAGAGTTAGGTCTACATGAGTTCTAGCCACATTTAGATCTTCTTTGTTATATTTCTCAAGTATCTTCTCAATATAATGAGTCTGAGGTAATATATATCCTTCTGATATCCTAGAAATCTTAATTCCTATGATCACATCAGCTACGCCTAAATCTTTCATATCAAATCTACTGGATAACACGTTCTTGGTAGACTGAATCATTTCATGGTTACAACCAATTATCAATATATCGTTTACATAGAGACACGTAATGATATATCATTTTTAAGTTGATTTGGTGTATACACACTTATCACACTCATTGGTTTTGAACCCACTTGACAACATCTCTTTGTCAAATTTCTCATGCAATTGTTTAGGTGCTTGTTTTAATCCGTACAAGGATTTTACAAGTTTGCACACCTTCTGTTCTTGTCCAGGAACATTAAACCCTTCTAGTTGTTCCATGTAAATCTCTTCATCTAATTCACCATTCAGTAATGCCATCTTTACATCCATTTGCTGTATTTCAAGACCAAATATAGCTGCTATGGCTATGAGCATTCTTATTGACGTGATACGAGTCAATGGTGAATAGATGTCAAAGTAATCGAGGCCTCCCTTTTGTCTATAATATTTTATGACAAGTCTCGCCTTGTACTTATCTATTGATCCATCCGGTTTCATCTTCCGTTTGAATATCCATTTGTAGCCCAATGGCTTACAACCTGGAGGAAGATCAACCAACTCCCAAATATGGTTTTGTAGGATGGAATCAATCTCACTATTTATAGCCTTTTTCCACAAAGGTGCCTCCGGTGAAGACACTCATTTTCTAACAAGTATGTCAGAAAATCGGGACCAAATGACTTAGATTTTCTAGTTCTTTTGCTACATCTAGGTTCGATTGTCTCAACGTTTGCTCGTTGATCTGACTCTCAATCAACCTGATCACTATCTTTGACAGTATCAATCATTCTTTTGAGAGACTCTATTCTTTGTCTTTCCTTACAAGGAAACGTCTCTTCAAAAATGTCGCATTCTTTGACTCAATCATCATATTCAGATTGATGTCAGAAATCTCAGACTTGTGTACCAAGAATCGATACACACTACTATTGCGAGCATACCCAATGAATATACAGTTAACAGTTTTGGGTCATATTCTAACCTTTTTAGGTTTAGGAACCATTACTTTGGCAAGACACCCCCACACTTTTAGGTATTTATAGGAAGATACGTGACCTTTCCAAAACTCATATGGTGTTTTGTCCAATCTTCTGTGAGGAAGCTTATTCATAACGTAGTTCGCGGAAAGCAAGGCTTCTCCCCACAAATTCTGGGGTAACCCAGAACTTGTCAACATGGCGTTCATCATTTCCTTCAACATTTGGTTTTTACGATCAGCAATCCCGTTTTATTAAGGCGAATAAGGATTAATGGTTTCGTGAAAAATTCCATGAGCGGAACAATATTCACCGAATGGTGACACATATTCACCACCTCTATCGCTCCTAATTCTTTTGATTTTCTTGCCAAGTTGATTTTCAACTTTGTTCTTATTATAAAGCTCCCAATAGCTTCATCTATGCTCCTCAGCAAATACACATAACAGAATCTTGTGCTATCATCGATAAAAGTGACAAAATACTTTTTACCGCCTCTTGTTTGCACAATATTCATATCACACACATCAATGTGTACAAGTTCCAAGGGTTCAGAACTTCGTTCTATGGAATGAAATGATGCTCTATGCATTTTTGCTTCAACACATGCCTCACACTTATGTTGGCTATCAATTGCAAATTTAGGTATACGGTCCATGTTAATTAATTTACGCATTGTATCATAATTAACATGTCCTAACCTCCCATGCCATACATTTGGTGACTCAATAATATAAGCGGAAGTTGTAGCTTTATTAATAGCACTGTGTCGATTGACAGTCATTACATTGAATTTGAAAAGGCCTTCAGTGAGGTATCATTTTCCTACATACACATCATTTTGGTCAATACAAATTTATTAGAAACAAATACAAGCTTAAAACTAGCCTTGCTAAGGAGAGAGCCCGAGACCAAATTCTTCTGAATATCTGGAACATGCAATACATTCTTTAATGTAAGCTTCTTTCCGGATGTCATCTTCAGAACCACTATGCCTTGTCCAACCACTCTGGAGGTAGACGAGTTTCTCATTGTCAGATGATCGCCGCCATCGACCTTCTGATACAAGGAAAACATCTTACTATCTGCATAAATATGACGAGTAGCCCCAATGTCTACCCACCATTCTCTCGGATTACCAACCAAGTTGGCTTCAGTTACCATTGCTGATAGGTTCATATCTGAGATCTCATCAGTCAGCTGCTCATCTTCAGTGACATGGGCCTCATTTTTCTTTTTCTTGCCCTTGTCCTGAGACTTCTTGTTTCTACAGTCCTTTGCCATATAACCACTCTTTCCACAGTTATAGCACTTCCCATTGAACTTCTTGTTAGCTTGGGAAGAATCAGCTCCGCTGTTTTTTCTCTTCTTGCTACCCTTTACACCATCGGTGATGTTGGCCTTAGACTCCATAGTCTTTTAGCTTGCCTTCTCGCAATTCTTGTTGTCCTCTTCGATCCTCAGTCGAACTCCAAGGTCTTCAAGGCTCATCTACTTCTTCTTGTATTTCAGATAGCTCCTGAAGTCCTTCCATGATGGAGGCAACTTTTCAATTATGGTGGCAACTTGAAACGTCTCACAGAGTTTCATTCCTTCATCCAGTATTTCATGAATGATTAATTGCAGTTCACCCAACTGAGACATTACTATTCTTGAATCTACCATCTTATAGTTCAGGAACCTACCCACGATAAATTTCTTTTGACCAACATCCTCGGTTTTATATTTCTTCTCGAGAGATTCCCAGAGAATCTTCGCAGAAGTCATGCCTTGGTACACATTGTACATGGTATTGTCAAGTCAACCCAAAATGTAGTTCTTCCACATGAAGTGTTGGACAATTATGACCCATAGCATCACTATTTGTACAAAACATGGTGTTGTTGTACAAATAAACTATGTGACAAAGAAAATTGCTCTTTTATCATTAGTAATTAGATTACCAAGATAAATAAATGATAAAAGTCCATATGATTAGTACCAGATTAATAAGATATGAGACAATATTAATCCACTAAGGTTTAATCATAAATATCCATAGTCTTAGTATTATCGAGACTGGACATCGATAATGCGGAATAGACTAGTATTGCACTTGTGCGCGTTATGGGAGCATAACGGCATAGCTCTCATATATTTAAGTATTGGATACTTATGCAAGTGTGATATGAGGTTGTGTTTACCGATGGTACAGAAATAGCTTCGCTCTAGATAGACCCCTCAGAATCCCATTGGTAGTATGACTATGTGTCTATGGGAATCCGAATCAGGGTAGGTGTATTTGGTCCTAACCTGAGACTTGCATCGCTAATACTTGCGACAATCAGTATACTTTGGTTTTGGTCGTCCGGGGCTTTAACAGGTTCTGTGTATGCCTATTCTGGGTATACTGAGAATCGTAGTGTATTGGGTGTGATGTCAAGATGAAAGTATCACTCCAGTCAAATGGAGATGATGATCACGTAGGATACGAAACTAGTACTCTTTAGTACTACAGTCATCGGGATAATATGACTAGGTCATGATTATCCGATTATAGAGACTAGTTACCAGAGATCCGATATATGCTTCGTACGGGACATACACAATTCCAACCCTAGGCCTAACATGTGATATCGATACTGGATCGCAATACGTAATTGTAGACACTGTATTTTTGCATGTAAGTCCCGATGATGAGTCTCGTATGGAGACACTACCTATTTAGTTGTGAAAGCCGTGGGAAACGGACGTCGGAAGGGAATAGTCAAGAATTGACACATTGTTGGATTTAATTCGCTGGAGTAGCTTCGGGTTCGCTTGTTGGACCTCCGTTTTAAAACACACCCTTAGCCCATCCCAGCAGCCACAACCTTCCATACCTTGCCATTCACTTCCGATTCCCTTGGGCTCTCTCCTCTCTCTCAACCAAAAACCTACTTCAGCCATTCAAAAAACCCTTCATTCGGCAGCCACAAACCTCAACTCTCCATTGCCTCACACCAATAACACTGCTACCTTTACGTCAAACTGACTCACTGCCTCAACACGCCCTTAGCAGCTAACACGCAACATCAACGCATCCTTCAGCCTCCACTGCCACCGAGCCTTCAAGTCCTTAGCAACAGACTAAATAAGCCGTTAACCAGCCTTCACTCTCGCCTTCAACGTAAGCCAAGCAGGCCCTAAAAAACCCTCATGACCTGCCCAGCTCACGTCCCCTGACCCTGCTTAAAGCCACTAAAATACACAAAAGCCTCACTGCCCCTCCACTCATCACAGTCCCCGAACCAGCCCCAAATAGTAGCAAAATAACCCCAAAATAGTCCCCGAGTTAACTCTGAAAATAGCCCAAAAATAGTGCCAAAACCGAGACCAAAACAGTCCCTTGTCACCGCAAAACAATAACTAGAAAGTACAGAGAAAACAACAGAAAAACGGAGTGAAAACAGTGACTAAAACAGCAAAACAGCAAGCTAAGACGTTAATCCAGTGAACCGGAAGAGTTGCGGAGTGATAGCCCTTCCGACGGCCGTGAACGCGAGTCCGAAAGTCGACATAAAAGGTTAGACCTGATGGTACTTTTCCTATTATTTCCATCTATCTTTTTAATTGTTTTATTCATTTTTATCGCATGAGAGTCGTTTATTGGTGCATGATTGTGGCCCTTGAATAAATGGAAGATATATGTATTGTGGAATGATCTATGTTGTGGCCCTTGAATAAAATGAAAAATGTGTCGCCTCTTATGGTATATAGGATGGAAACCCGGACATAAATTTCATAGCCGATTCCGAATGGACGGTAGTATGATCTGTACTCGGTATAAAACTCCACGTACCACTTGAGTAAATGGCGCATATTTCGTTTTATGTTGTTTTGATTTGTTTATTATTTGCTACTTGATTTCCGCATGTTATTTGCTTATGTAATGATGAGATAAAGCGCATGGGCTTAGTAAGTGCGATTAAAGGTCCTCTATTTTGAGAGGTTAAAATCCTTTACCACGATGCTTTGCCGCGCTGGATAATGTATATTCGGTTGAATGTGAGATGTGTTCAATCGGGTATCCGAAGTCCGATATTGTTATCTTATTTTTATATGCATTATGATGTGATGCGCATGGGCTTAGTAAGTTGGATTAAAGGTCCTCCATTTCGAGGGGTTAAAGAACCTTTACCACGATACTTCGCCCGCCTTTCATTTCGTTATTCATTTTTCTTTGTATGTCATATTCTTGCATAATCATGCATCATGTTGCATTGCGCATGGGCTTAGTAATTCGGATTAAAGGTCCTCCATTTGGAGGGATAAAAAGCCTATGGTCTACCTTTACCACGATACTTTGCCGCGCCTTTGAGCCCATTATTATTGATTATGTGACATCTATTCATCCGTTCATGTATGTGTCATGTTGTTACTGTATTTTAGAGGTCACTGCTGTAATTCCGTTCGAACGCATTTCAGAACGCCGCACGAACGCATGTTTTCTGTCTGGTCCCATTCGAACGCGCTATCAAACGCTATACGAACGCGAACCTTCTATTTACCGTTCGAACGCGTTTACGAATGCTACTCGAATGCGCATGCATTTGTTTCATCAGGTCTGGACCCGTTCGAATGCGTTATCAAATACCACACGAACGAGAACCTTCTGTTTACCGTTCGAACGCGTTTTCGAACGCTACACGAACGCGCATACACTGAATTGAGTCATTTTCATCACATGTCATGCATAATTTTTTCTTAGGTGATTTCTCTTGTATCATGTAATTAATCATACTATGTGTATCCTTGTATTTATCTATTTGATGTGTTCATGAGATGATATTCAAGCATGATTAGGTCATTAGTATGTTACTTGGTTCTTAGGCATGATTTAGCCTATTTGGTTGTTTATATTCAAGCATGATTAGTCAATTGTTTTGCGTTTGGAATTTGCATTATGTTTAGGTTGTTCTTTGTTTTCCGCATTATATGATCGAAACATGTTCATGAGATTGCCGTGTGCTATTGCATGTTTACCGTTATGATGATTACTTTCATGCATGTGAACTTAAAAATAGAATACTCCTTGGAAATAAATGTTTCTTAGGCTTGGTTAAATTATTGCACAAATCATTTCATTACAAGTGGCATAAGTAAGGGACCATTCCGAACCCAACGGTTTGAGGTCTTCCCTTGCGAGGGGTGAGTGCGGCCTTAAATCTTTGTCCCGGTTCACACCGGGTGGCGACTCCATTATTCTCCGATTTAGTCCCCTGTGGGCTACTCCGTACTCCCAACCGGGCCGCGAGCCCGGGACATCATGCGTCGCCCAGTTTATGTGTCCCACAGTCTGGCGACTCCACTGGGGATAGAGAATCGGCCCCGAAATATTGTCTTGTAATGTTTGGATTTGTGTTTTAATTAACCGTGTCTACAGTGGGTAAAATGGGGGTTTGATCAAAGACATTTTAAGGCTAGGTAATGGTTTGGCGTCTTCCTTCATTCACTACCTTTCTATAAGGAAAAGCTGTGAAGACACCTAGATAATCATGACCATTGGCCTGTTGTGACAGACTAATCTAGAGGACTTGTTGCTTATTCCCGTCACCAAGCGATAAGAGCCTAAGAGGCTTGGGTATTTAAGAGAGTTCGCTCCACCCTCCCTCTGGGGAATCTGCAACAAGAAATCCATTTGACAGTTAGTCACACGCTATGACTTGTTGGCACGTACTTTAGGGTATAAAAAAGGTGCACTCACTTGGTCGCTCGAACCCTTGAGTGGGGAGACCTAGTTGTGGGCAATCCTTCGCCAGCGAGAGTCTTTGTCTATACTCCCACGAACCCACGCGTAGACCGGGGTTGTATGGCCTATAACAACTATTTCCTTGTGCTTGTGGACCATCCTCATTTGGATGCAGTTGGAATTTTTTTCCGAAATGCGACTTGTTGGGCCATTTAAACTAGGACGAGTTCGTATCCTATGACAATTAGGCCCAAAACTTTTGAAATGTTGGTGGGCCACTCTGTAGAACTTATTGCTTTATGCTTGAATTATCTTGTTATATTTGTGTTTTAGACCATCGTTATTTGGATCCAGTTGGACCTTTTGTCAAGAGATGTGAACTTGTTGGGCCATTTAAACTGGGACGAGTTCGTGTCCTTTGACAGTTGGGCCAAAGGCTTCTAAAATGCCGATGGGCTATTTTATGTATATGCTTTTTATCATTTGAAGTTATTTGGTTATGTTATCGCGAAGTGTAAACATGTTGGGCCATTTCAACTGGGACAAGTTTGCATCGCGCAATAATATGATTGAACACTTTAAAATGATAATGGGCCAATTAGTGCAAATTCTTTTATAAGCTTATTTATTCCATACATCGCATACATGACATGCACTCATGCATACACGCATCATGCTAACCCCTTGTGTTCTAAAAAGCCATCATGGATACCCGTTGGGTTGGGGGAAGACTTGTCAGAAGACCATCTGCCAACATGAGTGAGTCAGCCAACGAGAGATCCCACCTAGATCAATTGGAGACCAAAGTAACTGGAATTATTGAGATATTGCAAGTTCTGACTAATGTTGTGGCCAGTTTGACCGTACTATGTATAGCCGATAACAGAGAGATGTACAATCATAATGGAAAGACCTTCGGGGAACCTTTAGAGAACAAACTCCCTCATTCTGAGACCGTACCTATCAGGGACAGACAATTCTCCAATTTAGGTAGACCTTTGTCAAAGGTGTTTGAAGATCTGAAAAGGCAAGGATTCCTAAGTCCCTTGAAACCTAAACCACTTCAATGTTAGTGTTCCGAGAACATGCCAATGATCTAATAAGCATGAAAACATGTTCATAAATTCAAAATAAGTTACGGAATTACTTACATTGAATGGATTTGAGCTTTTAAAATTTTGAGAAGAAGATCCAAGATCCAAGATGCTTCCTTTGTTGATTCCAAGCTTTGAGTTGAAGATCTCCAAGATCCTTCCTTTATTGATTCCAAGCTTTTGAAGTTGTTTCCCTATCACCTTAGTTGATTCCATGAAGTGCTAGCTCCTTTGAAATTGCAACAAAATCAAAGAGAGGGAAAGGAAGAAGCTCACGCCCAAATGCCTTGTATTAGGGTTTCCATTTTGTTCCAAGTGTTGTCTTGGAAGTGAAGAGAGAGAGAAGGCTTTTGGTAAAATCCCTTTTACCCTTTTCACCTAAACTAGGTGGTTGGGTAAATGGTTTTACCAAAACCATTACAAGGTGGTTGGATGGTTGGTGGCTTGGCATAAATGCCAACTACCCTCCCAACTACCACATGTGAAGTGAGCCCCACATTTGAATTCAAAATTCAAATGGATTCTACGAATGTTTGCCGCGGCTCGGATTCGTTTAATCCGATTAAACGAATTTCCGTCGTTAAATAATTAAATTTAATTTAATTAAATGACGACGACTCGTAAATATATTACGAATGCCGTTTACGGATTAATTCTAAATTAATTCGTTCGCTCGTATTAAAGTCCAACTTTAATTCCGTAATGAAATCCAATTCATATTAATATATCCGATATATTAATTTTAGCCCATACGAATAAATTAAATAGAAAAATTAAATTTAACTATTAAATTTATTTTACCGATTAATTCCAAATTAATCGCGTTCTCTCTCTTCCGAACACATTTAATCCCAGATTAAATAATACCTCGATTAATCCCAAATTAATTTTCTCTCCATCTTTATTAATCCCAGATTAATTCTAATTAATAAATAACTGTCATCGGTGAATCTTTGGAAGCGACCCAAGAGATCCCTGGATATGTTGGCAGTAAATACGGTCATCGGATTATCCGAATACGTGCGTACCTCGTACCACGTGCTTACCGATTTACAAGACATGGTTGGCTTCTAGCAAGCACCGTGCCTACCCAATTCTCCATAAATATTCTTACTAGAATATATAATCTATGTCAGGCGTAGTATACGTAGTATTGCGTATTGCGATCCAGTATCGGATTGTCACGTGCTAGGCCTGGGGCTGGAATGTGTCTGCCCCATACGAAGCACATGTCGGATGTCTGGTAACTAGTCTCTATAATCGGACATACATGACCTAGTCATAATATCCCGATGACTGCAGTACTTAAGAGCACTAGTACCGTATCCTACGTGACATCATCTCCACTATGACTGGAGTGATACTTCCGTCTTGACATCACACCCAATACACTACGATTCTCGATATACCCAGCAGAGGCGTACACAGAACCTGTTAAAGCCCTGGACGACCAAAACTAAAGCATACCGATTGTCGAAAGTATTAGCGATGCAAGTCTCAGGTTAAGACCAAATACACCTACCCTGATTTCGGACTTCCATAGACACATAATCATACCACCAATGGAATTCCGAGGGGTCTATCCAGAGCGAAGCTGTTTTCCGTACCATCGGTAAAACACAACCTCCTATTACACTTGCATGAGTATCCTATACCCAAATATATGAGAACTATGCCGTTATGATCTCACATAAAAAGCACAAGTGTAATACTAGTCTATTCCGCATTATCGATGTCCAGTCTCGATAATACTACGACTAGGGATATTTAATGATTAATACTTCATGGACTGATACTGTCTCATATCATCTCAATCCAGGAACTAATCACAAGGACCTCATATCATTTATACATCTAAGTGATCTAATCACAAATGATAAGAGTGCAATTTCCTTGCCACATAGTTAATTTGTACAACAACACCATGATCTGTACAAATAGTGACGCTATGGGTCATAATTGTCCAACAATCTCCCACTTGGCTTATAGCCAGTCACTCGAGTGTCTTACACCCGAACTATATACGGTTCGCTCAAACTGCTGAGGAAAGGCTTTCGTCAGCAAATTTTTTATGATTATCGTCTGATGCAATTTATTCGATTATCACATCGCCACGATGTATGATCCGAACGAATCAGATGAATAGTCAAAGTATATATCTGGATCGTTGATGAGACCATTAATTCTTTAGTCTGCACTATAGCCTAGCACAACTGCTAACAGAACTATATCTAATCTAATTAGATATGTTAATGACCCAGATGGCTTCTATTGCTGCCTGCTGCCTCAGCCGCAGCAATGACCCGCATTTGTTGTTTATTCGGTAACAGTATCTTGCTTGGAAGATTTCCAGCTCACTGTTCCGTTATTCAAACTGTATTGTACCGTTGTTTTTATCGGTTAGAAAACTTACAGCAGTGATCCCAGTCACTTCAAGTTCTTCTTCTCCATAGTTTTAAGACATCATCCTTAGTTCCTTAAGATACTAACGGATGTTCTTAATATCAATCCAGTGACTATCACTTGGATTGATCCGTTTGTGACTCCATATGCTCAAAGCGTATGAGACACCAGGTCACGTACATTTTTCAATGTACGAGTTCTCAGAGAGTGTTAACAACTTTAATATATCCCAGTAGATCTTTATTCCTAGAATAAAGGTTGTTTCTCCCAAGAATTCTACGGAGAATTTTCATGAAAGCCAAGCTTTATCCGATTGTAATATGGGAATATCATTTCCAAGAAATGACATATCATCATTATTTAGGACATCATTGTCAGTGCGCTCCCACTAACCTCCTTATATACACAAGAATCATATTTGTTTTGAATCAAATCATACACCATTATGATTACATCAAAACGATAGTTCCAAGAACCAATGCTTACTTCATCCATACATGGATCGAATAACCTGCAAACCTTGTTTGCTAGTTTTGATACGAAAAAACCGTCAGGATGTTTTAAACATCCTCCAAAAGGTTTCCTTTTCAGGAAAGCGATTTTTCGGTTCAGTTGCCATATTTCATAAATGAAACATGCAGCATCAGCAAGCATTATCCAAATGGATTTAACGTGGCAACAGTAAAGATTTCGTTGTAATCAACACAATGTTGATATGATATCTTTCGCTACAAGCCTAGCTTAGTACGTTGGTATGTTGCCTTCCATGTATGTCTTCCTTGAAGACTTATATAGTACCAATAGGCATAATGCCTTGCGGTATAATAACTAGGTCCAAACATAGTTGATATACATGGAATCCATTTCGGACTCATGGCATTTTGCCATAATAGGGAGTTGATACCTTGTATCACTTCCTCACACGTAGTCAGTCCGTATTCCTCAATAGATTGACATCTTTACGAGGTGAGATCAGAAACCCATACCCCAGGTTGTTTTCTGACTCTCTCCGATCTACGCGGTTCTTGTGTATCTGAAGATTGGTTGGTATAGTTACATCCTTGATGAACTATTTGTGTTTCATTAAGGACTTGGTGCCTTGAATAGTATAACTCCGATTTTTCATCGAGTTTTACTATCCTCCCACTTACCACTGCATATCGGTATTCCTCTTAGGAAAACCGCATGGTGAGCAACAATTACATTGTTCTCTAGTGAGTTGTATAAGTACTATACTTTGGTTTTCTTAGGATAACCAATTACATTAGGCACTTATCCAATTTGGGTTCTAGTTTGGTATCATCCAAACGTATGCCTAGCATTCCCAAATCATCAGGATTAAGAAAGCCCAGTTTCTTTCCTGTTCATATCTAATATGAAATCTGTCAAACAGATTTTTATGGAACCTTATTCAAAATAAGTATTGCACTGTTAATGCTTATCCCATTTTGAAGGAAAATGGTAGCTCAGAGCGACTCCGGGAGGAGTCCTCATTGAAAGAATACTATACTCTTTCAAGTATATGAGAAACTTATTGCTTAAGTATTTTCATAATGGTCAAACCGTGATGTTTTAATACTTTAGCCGTTCTGTTCGTCTATTTCGTGTCGAAACTCTAAAAGTTTCCGATTTGTGTTATTCAAAAGAAACACAACCATAACGCGATGCCACATCCGTAAAGGTCACGAAATATTCATATCCACCTCTAGCCTAGCTAGACATGGGCCCACTTACGTCACTATGAACAATGGCTAATAGATCAGTGGAACTTACAATTTTACCAAGTAAATGTGTTTTAGGTACTTTACCTAATAAACTAGATTCGTTGACATCATTTGAATGGAATCAAATCCGTCCTAGTATCCATTACTCAAAAGTGTGGATATACGAGTCTTGTTTAATGTGTCCCAGACAGCACTGCCACAAATAAGTCTCATCTGATCAAATCAGTTTGAGCTACTTGTTTGTCATGTTATATGTTTGAGATTTATTTATATTCAAAATATAAATACTGTTATTCACATCTAATGTGTTTATCTCAACATTATCTTTATATAATAAAACACTTTAGTGTTCTAGAATATAAAGGCACATTCGCAACGAGTTATACTCGATAGAGAGATAATGTTTCTAGTCAAACTAGTTATATTATAACAGTTTCCTAATTTAAGTACACACCCAAAGGGTAGTTCCTAAACTTAGGTATCTGCGGTTGAAACAGCGACTGTCGTCCCGTTTCTGATTCGCAGATTAATCTCAATTGAAGTCAGTATCCTGCTTACAGCAGATTCTGCACATCAATGCATATTTATGTATCATACTAAGTATCTAAAATCCAATTTTAATACTAGTAGTGAACATATTTATGACAAACATATTTGAAGTCAGAACCTTGTCATGTCTTCTATTCCTTCATGTTGCTTTGTCCATACGGCAGTCATGCTTCAATGACCCCGTTTGCCACAAGTTAGGCAGACATCTTGGGATATGTTCTTTATCTTCCTAGAAGATTATAATGATTTTGCCTTTGCCTTTTTCATATTCCAGAAGTCTTTGGCCAAGCCTTGGCCTTCTAGAATATAGAAGTAGGGTGCGCCTTGCGCTTCTTGCCTTATTGCAAACTTTGACTTTGGTCTCATTGAGAATAGTCATTAACTCTCCAAGAGTTGTTTATTGCAATTCAATGCTTCTAAGATCTAAGAATAGATCTATGAAGATCCTTCAATTTCATTATCATACTTTAAGGATCTAATCCTTACTTCTGATTAAGAAATTAAGGAGTCATTATGGCAAGCATAATGGATTAAGCATTAAAGTTATCATCACATGAATCTTCCAAAGATCATGCTCTACTATTTGCTTAACTCCGAGCTTAGGCCTAAGATGTTATTTTATCAAATAAAGTAACGTCTTAGTTTCAGGACTATCCTGAAATTTATTCCCAATTTGAAAATTAAAGTCGTTTAAACACATTTTCCCTAGGATAATGTTTTAAACATTAATCTTTCATTTTAATTCTTGATTCTAATAGTCCAACTATTTAATCAACGATTTCAGGTACAATTTAATGTAATGATTACTATAGTCTAACTATATAACTTATTACAATTTATTAGTTAAAATCAAATATATATTGATTTCTATAATCCAATTATATAATCATTATCATGATTAGTAAAATCCAAATATATTGATTACTATAATCCAATTATATAATCAAATATAAATGAGAGGTAAAATTCAAATATATTGATTACTATAATCCAATTATATAATCAACTATAAATGAAGTAGTTTGAATACAGTCCAACTGTTTAATTAAAACAACAATAAATATTAGTCCAACTAATATTATTTATTTGACGAATGATATTTGATTGAGCGCGTATGGCAAGTAACTAAACGAATATTGCAAATCTAATACTTGCCTCCCACTATTTTTCAGCGAGCCTAACCCTCTGTCGAGTACTCGAGAAACCATGTTTCCTAGTGGGCTAGGATCCCGTTAAATAACACACAATCTTGACTTTGGCCACAAATTGTATGATACTTAACTAGGTAGATCTCTAAGATCAATTGGATCTCATCCAATTCCTAGATCCAGTAGGTGGACATCCAAGTCCGAAACATATATCTTATATATGCCAATATATCAAATATATTACCTAACCTTTTTACTCTGAATCAACTAAGCCTTGGCTTTGGCACAACAAACTTAATGATCCCAGTTAAGCGGAACCCATTGACATGGAAAGCTTCGTAATCAATGTCGATGGACAAGAAGTGATCTTGACTTTGGCCAACAAATCACGACTTGGACAAGACACCCGATATGGAACAAAACTCTCATGATTCAAACACATTCGCAATTGACAAAGGTCTTGACTTTGGCCAACAAACCAATGCCAACTTTGGATCTTGAGTAAGAATCAACGGAAGAAAAACGCTTAATATGTTTTGAGGGTTTTTCGCGTGCAAATTGGTAATCAATTTATTATCTTTGATTAAGGTCTCATCATCATACACCCTTAAACATGCATTCTAAATACATAATAAAGCGCGTATAAATAAATAAATTAATATGATATATAGATGGATATGTCCCAAAATGTTCCTAGAAAAAATCACTCCATTTCCCTTCTTCCCCCGGCTAGAACTATTCTAACTTCTACCCAATTACAAAATACAATAAAGAAACCTCATTTACATTGAGGGGAATTGCTGAGAAGAGAAATACAATGAGAAAGGAGATAAAAGGCTGGACACGCAGGTCCAATTTAAATAAATTATAAATTTATTACAATTACCAAAGTTGCCATCGCCCTTCTAATATCCATCCGATATGCATTATTCATGCAATACATTCATGTATTCATACAAATCATGTTATTCAATCAATCTAATCCAATTAATCAATCTTTGAATTAATGACCATACAATGTTCATACAACGATTTGATTTGCGTGAGTCAAACTCGTTTAAGAATAAATACTCAAAGTAAGTATTCTTGAATTATATTGAACTACAACTTTAAATCCAATTTATTTGTATTCAATACTAATTCCAATTTAATTCCAAATTAATATTTACACTTACTTATAAGCCTTAAAGACTTGGATTCCATCCAATCTTAATGGGTCTCAAGGGCCCAATAACATCCAATGTCATTTTTATTAAAGTCCAATGGGCTTTTAATTAATTCTTAAGGCATTGGGCTTTGGCCATAATGGGTCAAACCCAAAATGCCAAGGCCCAATAGGAATCACCATATTGTCAACAAATCAATTTAGGCCCATTAGGCCCAATTAAATTCTTTAAAGGGTCCAAGTGATACATTTGGACTTATGGAATTGGTTTTGGGCCCAATTGGATCCAATCCAAAAGTCCAAAACCAAACTTAGTCAAAACAAGCCCATTAAGCCCAAATACACACTTTTAGCCCATTACATAATTAAAGGCTTATTAACATAATTATAATATTCCAAATATCACAATTACTTTAATTAAAGTGTATTAGTCATGATTAATTAATTAAACTCAATATTTCCAAAATACCAATTAACTTAATTAATCATGCTTAACCATCAATTCATGCTCACACAAATTGAAGCCAAACACATCATTTCATGCTTAACACAAATTGAAGCTAAAACACATCATTTCATGCTCAACATGCTCTTTGATTTAACACATTATTGACTTTGATTCTAATAATCAAACCAACAATCAACATTTAAACATGCATTTAAACACATCATTTCATGTTACAAAAATCAAAAAACTGCAGTCCACTGCACTATAGATTCGGCCTTACTAAAAAAAAATTAAATTTTTGATTCATTTGATTTGTTTCAATCTAATCATGCATAACTCTAAGTTATCATAATCTAAGCATGCTCAAAGCATCAATTTGAAGAATCATGCTCAAAACATAAAAGCCCCAAATTTTAGTCTCATAAACCCTAAAATTTTCATGCTTAAAATTGGCTCTGATACATTGTTAGTGTTCCTAGAACATGCCAAGGATCTAATAAGCATGAAACATGTTCATAAATTCAAAATAAGTTGCGGAATTACTTACATTGAATGGATTTGAGCTTTTAAAATTTTGAGAAGAAGATCCAAGATCCAAGATGCTTCATTTGTTGATTCCAAGCTTTGAGTTGAAGATCTCCAAGATCCTCCTTTATTGATTCCAAGCTTTTGAAGTTGTTTCCCTATCACCTTAGTTGATTCCATGAAGTGCAAGCTCCTTGGAAATTGCAACAAAATCAAAGAGAGGGAGAGGAAAAGCTCACGCCCAAATGCCTTGTATTAGGGTTTCCATTTTGTTCCAAGTGTTGTGTTGGAAGTGAAGAGAGAGAGAAGGCTTTTGGTAAAATCCTTTTACCCTTTTCACCTAAACTAGGTGGTTGGGTAAATGGTTTTACCAAAACCATTACAAGGTGGTTGGATGGTTGGTGGCTTGGCATAAATGCCAACTACCCTTCTAACTACCACATGTGAAGTGGGCCCCACATTTGAATTCAAAATTCAAATGGATTCTATGAATGTTTGCCGGGCTCGGATTCGTTTAATCCGATTAAATGAATTTCCGTCGTTAAATAATTAAATCTAATTTAATTAAATGACGACGCCTCGTAAATATATTACGAATGCCGTTTACGAATTAATTCTAAATTAATTCGTTCGCTCGTATTAAAGTCCAACTTTAATTTCGTAATGAAATCCAATTCATATTAATATATCCGATATATTAATTTTAGCCCATACGAATAAATTAAATAGAAAAATCAAATTTAACTATTAAATTTATTTTACCGATTAATTCCAAATTAATCGCGTTCTCTCTCTTCCGAACACATTTAATCCCAGATTAAATAATACCTCGATTAATCCCAGATTAATTTTCTCCATCTTTATTAATCCCAGATTAATTCTAATTTAAATCAACTGTCATCGGTGAATCTTTGGGAAGCGACCCAAGAGATCCCTGGATATGTTGGCAGTAAATACGGTCATCGGATTATCCGAATACGTGCGTACCTCGTACCACGTGCTTACCGATTTACAAGACATGGTTGGCTTCTAGCAAAGCACCGTGCCTACCCAATTCTCCATAAATATTCTTACTGGGATATATAATCTATGTCAGGCGTAGTATACGTAGTATTGCGTATTGCGATCCAGTATCGGATTGTCACGTGCTAGGCTTGGGGCTGGAATGTGTCTGCCCCGTACGAAGCACATGTCGGATGTCTGGTAACTAGTCTCGATAATCAGACATACATGACCTAGTCATAATATCCCGATGACTGCAGTACTTAAGAGCACTAGTACCGTATCCTACGTGACATCATCTCCACTATGACTGGAGTGATACTTCCGTCTTGACATCACACCCAATACACTACGATTCTTGATATACCCAGCAGAGGCGTACACAGAACCTGTTAAAGCCCTGGACAACCAAAACTAAAGCATACCGATTGTCGCAAGTATTAGCGATGCAAGTCTCAGGTTAAGACCAAATACACCTACCCTGATTTCGGACTTCCATAGACACATAGTCATACCACCAATGGAATTCCGAGGGGTCTATCCAGAGCGAAGCTGTTTTCCGTACCATCGGTAAAACACAACCTCCTATTACACTTGCATGAGTATCCTATACCCAAATATATGAGAACTATGCCGTTATGATCTCACATAACACGCACAAGTGTAATACTAGTCTATTCCGCATTATCGATGTCCAGTCTCGATAATACTACGACTAGGGATATTTAATGATTAATCCTTCGTGGACTGATACTGTCTCATATCATCTCAATATAGGAACTAATCACAAGGACCTCCTATCATTTATACATCTAGGTGATCTAATCACAAATGATAATAGTGCAATCTCCTTGTCACATAGTTAATTTATACAACAACACCATGATCTGTACAAATAGTGACGCTATGGGTCATAATTGTCCAACATTCCAAACCCTGTACCACGCTACCTTAAGCTAAACCTTTACTGTCATTACCACCGGAAAAAAGGCCACGAAACTGACAAATGCTCCCGCCTTAGGCATGAGATCCAGGACCTCATCGACTCCCATAAAATACCAGACCCAGAAAAAGAACAAGCCAACACACACAGAAAACCTCCACCTACCCACATTATTGACTCCGGCCTACCCGACAATCTTGTCTTCCAAACCCACAACTACCAAACTTCTTGCACGAGGATACGGGGCAACAGTGGTAAAAGTGAAATAAAACAGAGGGAGGATCTTTGGGAAAACTTCTCAGACAGTGATGAGATGGAGGTTGCAAAAGGGAGAAGTGAATGGGAAGAGGAACTACTGTACCTGGAGAAATTGATGGTCGAAGGAAATAAGAAAGCAAGGGAAAATAAAGTTGCAATTTATGGAGATGTTTGTCTCTTATTCAGTTGTAATCCAACATTTATTAATAGAGACATTGATTATGTCTATTTGTTCGAACCTTTTCTTAATGATAATAAAGATGTTCATTTCGTTAACTTGCCTGAGTCTCTGCAACATAAGTATATTTGACAAAAGTATTCAACCTTGGTACTATGATACTCAGCAATATTTCGAACCCGGTGAATTTTTGGAAGAAGCAAGCAGAAAAAACAGGATAGCCATTCAGCAATGGGAAATGGGACAGTGAGACTGCCAGATTTAGAGGAGAATGAGTTCACCGAGCCGATCGACATGGACAAATTGAAACAGTAATTTACTTGAGGAAGAAAAGACCGAGCAGTCACCAAGGGAATTGGCGGAAGACCTAACCCGACGGGATAAGAAACACATGCATGCATGCATACACATAACCCATTTTGCATTCCTTTTGTGTTTGTTTTGTTTTGTGTTCACATGTTTTGAAGAAGAAAAGAGAAAGTGGCAAAGACAAGCCATTCAGAAACAACGAAAGCATAGTATCGGATTCGGGTAATAATTCTAGGGCTGAGGCCCATATTGGTGACAGAGGCGGGTAGTAATCTGAGGGTTGAGGCCCACATTGGTGCTAGTTTTGGGGAGGAGTCCCAGGGCTGAGGTCCATATGAGTTTGAGTTTCGGGAATGGATCTCAAGGGGCGAAGCCCACATTATCAGAAGATGACGGAAGAATTCTATGGAATGAGTGAAAAAAAAAAAATGAGAGAGAGAAATCTTTGATAGTTAGACATATGTCCGGTGATGACATTGTTTGCTGTAGGGAGAAGCCTTAGAAATGATAAGGGCGAGACGTGCTCTCGTCCGGTACTCTGAATGGATTGATCTCAGTTGGACTCGCGAGCACTTGATTACGGGATCTCAACAGTGGAAACCTGAGTGGTTGGCAAGATGACTAGCCGAAGGGATGATGGATCGGTGAATGACCGTTTGCCTGGATGTCCACCCTGATTTACTTATGCTACGATATATGATATGGTTGGGAACAAAGAAAGTCTCTGAAAAGAAAAAGAAAAATAGACCACCTACAACCGAGAAGCGTGAAGCTACCCATGGGCGAGTATTAGGACCACCATGAGGAGAAATGCTACCTTAAAGGGTAGGGGTGTCAAAAAAAAAGAAAAAAATGAAAAGAATGAAAAGAAAGAGACAAGAAAAGAGAAGAAGACCATATCATGTTGAGTATGACGAAGTAATCACAGAGTGTGATCAAGACATCCAGTTTGGTTAGACCCATCGATCCGATTCTCCTAAACGAAATCATCGAGTTAGTTCACTTAAGGAATAAACTGCGAAAGAGCCCTGGCACACACATACTAGGAGTCTAGTTCAGATCACCTATTCAGAGGATCGGAGTTGAGTGTATCAACTACTTTGAAAGTTCTAAGGTTTCGATGCGAAAGCATTCGTTGAGGACAAAAATATGTCTAGCTATCAGGATTATCTCATGAGAGGCAATTTAATATGTTGAAATGACACATTAGCATCAACATCAGTCTTGCCGGGTATGGCACTCTTGGGGCGAAGCCCACATTATCATTATTAGTCTAGTCGAGTATGGCACTCTGGGGGTGAGGCCCATTTCGGTATCAGTTTGGGGCAAGGCCCACATCAGTATCAGCATGGGGGCGAGGCCCATATCAGCATCAGTATGGGGCTAGGCCCATATCAGTATCAGTTTTGGGGGCGATGCCCATATCAGTAACAGTTCGGGGGTGAGGCCCATATCGTTATAAGTATCAGTCTTACTGGGTATAACACACTGGGGGCGGGGCCCACATCCTTATCAGGATCAGTCCTGCTTGGTATGGCACTCTCGGGGCGAGGCCCCCATCACATCAGTATCAGTCTGGGGGCGAGACCCACATCAGTATCAGTCTGCGGGCGAGGCCCACATCTATATCAGTCTGCGGGCGAGGCCCATATCAGTACCGGTTTAGGGCGATGCCCATATCAGTACCGATTTGGGGCGAGGCCCACATCTACATTAGTATCAGTTTTTGGGGATGAGTCCCAGGGTCGAGGCCCACATCAACATCAGTTTCAGGGATGAGTCTCAGGGCCGAGGCCTACGTCATCATTAGTATCAATTTTGGGGATGAGTCCCAGGGTTGAGGCCCGCAATAGCATCAGTATCAGTTTTGGGGATGAGTCCCAGGGTCGAGACCCACATCAGCATCAGCATCAGTTTATGGATGAGTCCTAGGGTCGAGGCCCGCAGCAGCATCAGTACCGGTTTTAAGGATGAGTCCCAGGGTCGAGACCCACATCAGCATCAGTAGCAGTTTGGAGATGCGTCCCAGGGTTGTAACCCACTTCATCAGTATCAGCAGTTTTGGGGATGAGTCCTAGGGTCGAGACCCACATCAGCATCAGCATCAGTTTTGGGGATGCGTCCCAGGGTTGTACCTACTTCTTCAGCATCAAGAGTTTTGGGGATGCGTCCTAGGGTCGAGGCCCACATTATATCAGTAGTTTTGGGGATGTGTCCCAGGGTTGTAACCCACTTCATCAGTATCAGCAGTTTTGGGGATGCGTCCCAGTGTTGAGGCCCACATTCAGCATAATCGTTAGTATCAGTTTGGGGATGTGTCCCCGGGTTGTACCCACTCCATCAGTATCAGCAGTTTTGGGGATGCGTCCCAAGGTTGAGGCCCATATTTTATCAGCAGTTTTGGGGATGCGTCCCAGGGTTGAGGCCCACTTCATCATATCAGCAGTTTCGGGGATGCATCCCAGGGTCGTGACCCATATTGGCAACGTTATCGGGATACGTCCCAAGGCCGTGAGCCCCCGTTGTTGGTTGCAGTTATCGGGATGCGTCCCAGGGCCGTTGGCCCCCTACACCTTTAGTTTTTGGGATGCGTCCCAGGGTCGAGGCCCATTTTGTCAGCGGTATTGGGATGCATCCCAGGGTCGAGGCCCCCGTTGTCGGTTACAGTTATTGGGATGCGTCCCAGGATCGAGGTCCACTGCAGTTCCAATTTGGGTATGCGTCCCAGGGTCGAGGCCCCCGTTGTCGGTTGCAGTTATTGGGATGCGTCCCAAGATCGAGGTCCACTGCATCATCAGCTCGGTGGAGGAGCAGGCAAGTCAGGTGGCAGCTGACCGGCGTAAACACACGCGTATACCGCAAGCGTACGTATCGTTCAAGTAGTATAAAAAGTATCGATCCCACGAGGACTTAATACCTAAGCTATTAATTTTATGAGGTCAAATGATTACTAGTATCTAACAGGTTGATTGATTGATTTGAAATGGTGACGATTCTAAATTTAAAAGCAAGTAAATAAAATTATCGAAAGTAGGTTTTAAGAAAATTCAATATTAAAAACTATCTAGGGTTGTGATTTCTTCCAATATTATTTAAAGATGAAGTGATTATCTTATAGTTGGGTCAAATATTGATTTATTAACCTGGAACACTAAATTATGTAAAAGCCTCTTCCGATGGTCAATTACAAATACCTAGTATAATTCAATTGAACCATATGTCTATGTCAACTAAATTACCTAGATTCATTAAGATTAAGTTCCAATTTGGCTACCCTCGCCCGACAGGTATATTCCTATCCTGTAAGGAAATCTATTAAAGGGTTATCTATCCTCAAGGAAGATCGTGGGCTATTGAGTCTAAGGTCTTAAACTTAAAATCCCTATGTCTAGTTCATTTTAAGTTTACCTAGTCAATTTTATTAATGGCCAGTTAATAAAAAGCATTAAGATTAAGACTTAATAAATAAATCTTTATATAACCCAATTTATAATCTAACTCCTTATAAACCGGTGATATTGGAATTCATCACAACCTTAGATAACTAATTTAGTTACAACACATAACTAGGGCTAGTAAAATAAAAGACATAAAGTAAAAATGCCGAAAGTAAAAATGTGGTAAAGTAGAAATTGTAAAGTAAAATAAAATAAAATGAAATGCTAAGGTAAAAGGAATTACTTTTACTATTTACTATTTTAGATATCTCCCATAAAATAATATATAACTTGTGATAATATTACCAACCAGCCATATAGGCGGTAACCTGATTAAGTCAAATTAAGTCCAACCAGCCATTAAGGCGGTAATATTTGTCCTTAATCTAGCCATAAAGGCAGAACCAAAATAAACCAGCCATAAAGGCGGAACCAAAATTAAATTACCAACCGACCAATCTGGCGGTATCCTTGATTAGTCAGGTTTAAACCAGATTAAAATGAATTACCAACCGACCAATATGGCGGTATCCTTTTTAAGTCAAATTTTAAATAGTGAATATATTATTTTTAAGGGAGATTAATCTAAACAGCAATAGTAAAAGAATTACCTTTCACCCTAGCTGGGGAAGTTACCTCCTCATGGTGAATAGTAAAAACTGTAAAAATAAAGAAAGTAAATTACTATTATTACAAAAAAGTAATTAAAATTTAATTACAAAACTTAAATTAAAAGAAACTAGAGAGACAGACTCCCTATTTACATCAAAGAAATGAGAGAGAATGGTACAACAGAAACTGGAATCTCGAGCTTAATTTATAAACCCCGGTAGGCGTCCAGCGTCGCGACGCCAGCTTCTTTTGGCGTGGCTTGCTAAGGGCTTGACATGTGGCAATTCAGATAAGAAGATAAGGCGACACGTGGCGAGGCAGCTAACAACTCAATTATTATGCTGACGTGGTGATGGTGACTGTCGGCACCATAGGATTGCGACACGTGGCACTTCGTGATTTGCTGATGATGACGTGGTGGTGAGGTGTCATGTTGACTTGGCAACTGATGATGTGGACGCTGATGTGGAGTGACACGTGGCAAAGGTGATTGTCGGCACCGTAGGATGATGACACGTGGCATAGTGCACGTTAGCATGTCGGCTGTGATGGTGACACGTGTCACGGTGCACGTTAGCAAAGTCAAACTTCTCAAATTCTGACCTGTTGACCCGGTGCACATTAGCATGACTTAGTGCACGTTAGGCGTCGTGACGCCAAGGGCTTGAGCGTCGCGACGCTCCCAAATTACCAAAATGCCCTTTTTTCCAATTTTCACTGTTTTGCTCCAAATCACCTCCAGAATGTTCTGAAACTTTATTTATCTACAAAATAACACAAAACACATCAAAATATTCACAAATCTCAAGAAACTATACAAAATATTAGGTTAAATGAGTGGGAAATAGTGATAGTTTTACCACTCATCACACCCCCAAACCTAACATTTTGCTAGTCCTCGAGCAAAACACAAAATAAAATAACATAATAAATTTAACTAAGCCACTTTCTTAGGGATCACGGTTGCATTTAGCATATGCAACAAGCCTTTAAACCCCTAGGTGCCCCTAGTGGACGAGTTGTAGTCTCGTGAGGGTTTACAGCAATGATACCCACAAACATTTTATAAAAGTAAAAATGTAGTGAAACTAATGCACACAAAAGCAAAAAGACAAGCGAAAAGAGAATAAAGAAGTTAGTGGCTAATCAAGTGAAACTTCTACTCCAAGTTACTAGTTGTTTTGTTTCTTTCTAAATTACCGAATAAGTGAATTCTCCGATCATTTTTACCATTCTCCATATACACAGCCAACAAAATATTAAACAACTCATTTTTGCCCACAACAGTCATAAGTGCAGTTGATAAGAGAGTAATATTTTTGTCCTAAAGTTTTATCGGAATTCACACCTTTTTGCAGCAATGGAATAATTTTTCTGATTTTTCTGATTTTTTCTTTGATTTTTCTCTATTTTTTATTTATATACAATATCTTCCATCTATGTAACGAGTGTTGGGTCGGTGGCTCCCAAACCAGTTGGCTTTAAGGCACCAGGTGTTAAGACACCCCTACAGACTTAATTATTCAGACTTCAGTTATATATATTTTTGCAGCATCTTTGATCCATGTAGCGAGCTTTGGGCCAGTGGCTCCCAAACCAGTTGGCTTTAGGGCACTAGGTGTTAAAACACCCTTACAGACTTAATAACTCGGATCTCAGATTTTTTTTTTACTCCATCACTTTTTTTTGAGATGCTTCCTCCAATTAAACTAGAGCACTGAATATTACAAACTTTTCAATTACAGCTCATGTCCGTATGTTACTATGCATGTTGATAATACCTGTCAACTGAGCATATGAAGATCCATTTTAGTTAGTTTTGTGGAGAATTCTCAAATTAAATAATTCAAAAGGAAATAAACAAAAATTAACTTGTTTCGAAATAGGTTTGAGATACGTCTCAGGAGTGGAAATTCCTTACTCAGCTATTCTTACCAATTTCACCTTTTTAGTCTAAATAAAAAAACACAAAATATTTTTATAAATTTAGAAAATTTTTCAAATTTTTTGTATTTTTCGAAAAATTTTGGACTAAAAATAAAAACAACACACAAACTAAAAACAAGGTACTAATCAACTAATTCCCTCCCCCAAACCTAAATGAGACATTGTCCCCAATGTCTTAAACAATAGAAGAAGAGTTTAGAAGATAATACCTGATTAGCTGAAATTCTACAAGAAATTAAAGGTTAAGATCCAAATTAACACGACGCCTCTTACCACGATCGTCCTCGGACCAATTTATCTTTGAAAGGATAGGGTCAACTCGTGGTTCATAGGCTATGAGTTGGTCTATTAGATCCGGAGCAGTTCTGGCAGTAAAAATGAGTTCTTTCAAAGGTTTTGACACGAACCCATTTCTCCGGGCATCATCAAGAAATACACAAAGAAAATCATAAAATCCATCAACGTTGTATAGCCCAATTGGTTTCTGGTGTATGTTCAAGTTCGCCCAAGATAAAACTATAAATATTTCCTCCAATGTACCCAAGCCACATACCTGGCACGATCAGTTCCTCTCCGTTTGATGGTTCAATAAGATTTACCTCTGCTAAGGGTTTTGGGATGATTCCCAAAACATGACTGCCTCCTTCCTGTACGGCCTTTGAAACGATCCCCATTAGTCCAAGATTGCCTCCACCATATACTAAGTGCATATTCCTTGCAGCTAAGACTCGACCCAAATCTTGTGCTGCCTCTACGTATTGTGGTTTAGTACCAACACTACTACCGCAAAACACACAGATGTTTTCAACTCATCTTCTTGAAGTGGCTTCCATGTTTTACTATGGATGTCTTCAAAAGTGCAATGATGAGTTGAATTTATAACACCTGAAAAGGGTGAGTAAAATAATAGCACTAGTACCTGCCAAATGACAATTATTAGTTAATAGTAAAATAAATCATGGTAGTAAAAAAGGTTTGGATCCTGTCGGAGAAAATAAAAGAAAACAACAAAACAAATCACAATTATTAGGAAAAGACAAAGAGATATAATATTTACAAAAATTTACAGCTTGATTGATGTCTATGCGTTAAGGACAAGCTTCCCATCCAATTTTCTTATAAATTGGCAAACAAGGTCTTTTTTAGTCAGATTCCCAAGACTTAACTGTTGTCTTTCTTTTTGAAATTTTGTATGTAATTTGCGAAAGGCTATGTGAACATATCCACTGGGATGCGTCTCAAGAGTCGAAGATATATCATTTAAAGACTCCTTACTCAAGCCATCCCTAATGAATTTAATTTTGTCTTCACGATTATCAGACACCATTCCTAAAGAACGACAACGAGTATTGCAATTCCATCGTGCACATTTGTAACAAACACCCATTTGCTTAGCTCTACATTTCTTTGCATAGGTGCTTCTTCCAAAACCAGGCAAATGTGAAATAAAAGGGTCAGAAGACTCACCTGCCAATCAGACTCGTGCTTCAATTATCCAACGAATGTCATTAGGAACACCGTGAATTGTTAATAGTCTCATCCGTTCCAAGCGAGCTTTGTAAACTTTCATCAGAGATTTTTGAGGGAGAGAAGGAAATTGCTTGTGAAGATTTGCTAGAGCTTCTTCCATCCTGAAATGACTTAATCTGCAAGAACTAAACACACAAAATTAAATCACACCAAATCACAATATATACAAAAATTGCATGGGTTGCCTCCCTGCGAGCGCTAAGTTTTAAGTCGTCAGCTAGACGTGACTGCCTGAACATTATGTTGGATCTGAAAGTGTGACACTTTCTTTTTGTTGCTCAAATGATTCTCCCCAGTAGTGTTTGACACGCTGACTATTAACTTTGAATGTGTTGTTGGTATTGGGATCCAGTAACTCAACCGCTCCATAAGGTAAAACCGGAGTGATCACAAATGAACCTGACCACCTAGATTTCAACTTTCCAGGGAAAAGTTTCAACCTCGAGTTGTACAACACACATGCCGCCTTGGTTCCAACTGTCTGTGCACTATTTTTCGGTCATGCCATTTTTTGGTCTTTTCCTTGTACAATTTGGCATTCTCATAAGCCTGTAGGTGAAATTCCTCCAATTCGTTGAGTTGGTGAAGTCTTTTCTCTCCTGCAGCTTGTGAATCAAAATTCAATTTCTTCAGTGCCCAGTACGCCTTGTGCTTAAGCTCAATTGGCAGATGGCATGCTTTCCCAAACACCAATCGATATGGAGACATACCAATGGGTGTCTTGTAAGCTGTCCGGTAGGCCCATAATGCATCATCTAGTTTTGTTGACCAGTCCCTCCTTGTTGATCCAACGGTTCTTTCTAGGATTCTTTTTATTCCCTGTTTGAAACTTCAACCTGTCCATTTGACTGTGGATGGTAAGATGTGGCAACCTTGTGAGTAACTCCGTATTTGGATAGGAGTGCATCGAAGTATCTGTTGCAGAAATGAGAGCCACCATCACTGATGATTGCATAAGGTGTTCCGAACCGAGTGCAAATATTCTTTTTCAGGAATTTGATCACGACTTTTGAATCATTGGATGGCAGTGCAATTGCTTCGACCCATTTGGAGACGTAGTATACAGCAACCAGGATGTACAAGTTTCCGAATGATGGAACAAAGGGTCCCATGAAATCAATACCCCACACATCGAATATTTCCACTTCTAGAATGTTTTGCAATGGTCCTTCGTTTCTCCTGGAAATATTTCCCGTTCTCTGGCACTTGTCACATTGAAAAGAAAAAAGATAAACATCTTTAAAAAGAGTGGGCCAGAACAAACCTGATTGAAGGACTTTGGCTGCAGTTTTGTTTCCGCTGAAGTGTCCGCCATATGGTGATGAATGACAGTGCTGCAAAACACTGTTGATTTCCTTTTGTGGAACACATCGTCTCAATAATTGATCAGTATAACGTTTGAACAGGTACGGCTCATCCCAAACATAATGTTTTTCAATTGTCTCTATCTTTGCTTTGTCTACCTCAATCCCCTTTTGTGAGATCCGGTGTCCAAGAACAATGCCTTCATGCACCATGAAGTGGCATTTCTCCCAGTTGAGTACCAGGTTTGTATCTTCGCACCTTTGTAACATCTGCTCCAAATTTTGCAAACAATGGTCAAAAGAATCTCCAAACACAGAAAAGTCATCCATAAAAACCTCCATACTCTGCTCCATCATGTCTGAGAATATAGCCATCATGCAATGCTGGAATGTGGCAGGGGCATTACATAATCCAAATGGCATCCTGCGGAAAGCAAAAGTACCATAGGGACATGTAAAGGTAGTTTTCTCCTGGTCTTCTGGTGCGATGGCAATATGATTGTACCCTGAATATCCGTCCAGAAAGCAATAAAACTCATATCCTGCCAGTCTGTCTAACATCTGGTCAATGAATGGTAGCGGAAAATGGTCATTTCTCGTGGCTTTGTTCAGTTTCCTGTAGTCCATGCATACTCTCCATCCAGTCACTATTCTTGTTGGGATTAACTCATTATTTTCATTGGACATCACAGTAATTCCTCATTTCTTCGGTACACACTGCATAGGACTTACCCAACTACTGTCTAAGATGAGGTAAATGATGCCAGCATCTAACCATTTGATGATTTCTTTCTTCACGACTTCCTTCATGATTGGATTGAGTCTCCGTTGATGTTCCACTGTGGGTTTGTACTCATCGTTCATCAGGATCTTGTGCATGCAAAATGATGGACTAATGCCTCGAATGTCTGCTATAGTCCAACCAATGGCTTTCTTGTGCTCTCGTAACACTCCCATCAACTTTTCTTCCTGCTCCAATGTTAGTGAAGAAGAAATAATAACAGGTAATTCAAAAGAGTTTCCAAGAAATGCATACCTGAGATGGCTCGGAAGTAACTTCAGCTCCAACTATGGTGGTTCTTCAATCGAGGGCTTGATCCGGTCTTTCTTTGGCAGTTCCAAGCTTTCAACTGGTGGTGTTGCTTTGAATCGGAATGGTTTGCCAAGGTAGTTGATACATTCCAGGATTTCAGCATCTAGCTCACTGTCAGTCATGTTGGTGATGCAAGCTTCAAGTGTATCTGTGGAATTTGGCTCAGTATTTTGAACGATACTTTCAACAACATCAACTCTGAAGCATTCTTCTTCCTTTTCATCGCTCGGGAATTTCATGGCTTTGAAAACATTAAATGTCACTTCTTGGTCCTGCACTTTCATGGTCAGTTCTCCTTTTTGCACATCAATCACAGTTTTACCTGTAGCTAAGAATGGTCTCCCAAGAATGATAGGTATTTCTTTGTCTTCCATGTCAAGGATGATGAAATCTGCTGGGAGAATTAGTTTGTCTACTTTAACCAGCACATCTTCAACAACACCTCTTAGAAATGCGAGTGTTCGGTCAGCAAGTTGCAATGAAACTGAGGTAGGCATTGCTTCTCCAATCTGCAGTTTCCTGTAAATAGAAAAAGGCATCAAGTTAACACTGGCTCCTAAATCACATAAAGCCTTACCGATATAATGTTCTCCAATGGTGCATGGAACTGTGAAACTGCCAGGATCTTTAAACTTTGGGGGAAGTTTCCTCTTAATAATGGCGCTGCATTCTTCCGTTAATGCTACTATTTCGTAGTCTCCCAATCTCCGTTTTCGTGAAAGAATGTCTTTCATGAATTTGACATAACTGGGCATTTCTTCCAAGGCTTCTGCAAATGGGATGTTGATGTGCAGCTTTTGGAAAACCTCCAGGAATCGAGCAAATTTCTTGTCCAGTTTGTTTTTCTGAAGACGCTGAGGAAAAGGTGGAGGTGGAATGATTCTTTCTGGTTCTTTTTCCTTTGCTTCTTTTTCCTCCATCTGTTGCTCTACTTCTTTTGGATCATCTTCAATGGTTGCCTTGATTCCAACATCTTTGTTGATTTCAGTACCACTTTTCAAGGTGATGGCTTGACATTGGTCCTTCCCTCGATTCCTTGGATTTGGTTCTGTATTGCTAGGAAGATTTCCTGGTGGTCTGTAACTCTGAGCATTGGCCAGTTGTCCAATTTGATTCTCCAGTGCTTTGATAGAAGTAGATTGGCTTTGAAATATAGCATGATATGCTGATTTTTGCTTTTTGAACATCTCTGCAATCCATTCTTTCATTTCTGGTTCTTTTTCAAACTCCTGGCTTTTGTTCTGTTACTGGAATCCAGGTGGTGGATAGTTCTTTTGCCCTGAATTGTTGCTCCATGAGAAATTAGGATGATTCCTCCATCCTGGGTTGTAAGTGTTGGAATATGGATTGTTCCTCTGTCTGTTGAAATTGTTGACATAATTCACCGTCTCTTCAAATTGGTTTAGTTCTGGTGCTCCTCCATATGGTGAACTTGTGGATCCAGTGGTAAGAGTCTCCATGAATTTGCATATCTGATCTAGCTTGGCGTTGACTGCTGTATTGGCTCCACTTTCATAAATTCCTGTAATTCTTTGGATCATGCTCCTTTCTGTTGGCCACAAGGAATTGTTGGTGGCCATTTCTTCGATTAGTTCCTAAGCTTGAACTTCTACTTTCGCCATTAAAGCTCCTCCAGCAGCAGCATCGATTGTGGTTATCATTATTCCAGAAAGTCCATCATAGAATGTTTGGACTTGAAGCCATTTTGGAATCTCATGGTGAGGATATTTCCAGAGCAAATCTTTGTACCTTTCCCAAGCTTCGTAGAGAGTTTCTGAGTCTTGTTGCACAAAGGATGTGATGTCATTCCTCAACTTTCCAGTTCTGGCTGGTGGAAAGTACTTTGCAAGAAATTTGGTGGCTAAAGTGTTCCAAGTTGTGATGGAACCTGCTGGTAGTGAATGTAGCCAAGCTTTAGCTCTGTCCCTCAAGGAATATGGGAAAAAACGCAATCTCATTGCTTCTTCAGCTTCTCAGTTGTAATTGAAAGTGCCGCAAACTTTCAGGAAGTTGCTGATGTGGGCATTAGGATCTCCAGTTGCATTTCCCCCAAATTGCACTGACTGCTGAATCATCTGAATGCAAGTTTTGATGTCACCTGCATTTGCTGGTAAGGGAGGAAGTACAATACAGGAAATGAGTCTGTCAACCACCGGAATGGTTCTGTCTCGAATGGGAATTGGTGGTGCAACCTCCAAAGGTTCAGGTTCCATGTTGACTAAAGCTTCTTGGCCTTCTCGTCTTTCCCTTCTCAACTGTCTGATGGTTCTTTCAATTTCCGGGTCAAGCGGTCGTAGTTCAAAGCTTCTGGTTCGTCTCATGAAGTTTCTGAGAACCTGAAACACAAGAAAACAAAAACAATAAGTAAAAAGAAAATTAGATACAAGTAAAGGTATCTAACCCCTAAACTAATAGTAAAAGATAAATAAGTCCCCGGCAACGGCGCCAAAAACTTGACCGGCGTAAACACACGCGTATAACGCAAGCGTACGTATCGTTCAAGTAGTATAAAAAGTATCGATCCCAGGAGGACTTAATACCTAAGCTATTAATTTTATGAGGTCAAATGATTACTAGTATCTAACAGGTTGATTGATTGATTTGAAATGGTGACGATTCTAATTTAAAAGCAAGTAAATAAAATTATCGAAAGTAGGTTTTAAGAAAATTCAATATTAAAACCTATCTATGGTTGTGATTTCTTCCAATATTATTAAAGATGAAGTGATTATCTTATAGTTGGGTCAAATATTGATTTATTAACCTGGAACACTAAATTATGTAAAAGCCTCTTCCGATGGTCAATTACAAATACCTAGTATAATTCAATTGAACCATATGTCTATGTCAACTAAATTACCTAGATTCATTAAGATTAAGTTCCAATTTGGCTACCCTCGCCCGACAGGTATATTCCTATCCTGTAAGGAAATCTATTAAAGGATTATCTATCCTCAAGGAAGATCGTGGGCTATTGAGTCTAAGGTCTTAAACTTAAAATCCCTATGTCTAGTTCATTTTAAGTTTACCTAGTCAATTTTATTAATGGCAAGTTAATAAAAAGTATTAAGATTAAGACTCAATAAATAAATCTTTATATTACCCAATTTATAATCTAACCCCTTATAAACTGGTGATATTGGAATTCATCACAACCCTAGATAACTAATTTAGTTACAACACATAACTAGGGCTAGTAAAATAAAAGACATAAAGTAAAAATGCCGAAAGTAAAAATGCGGTAAAGTAGAAATTGAAAAGTAAAATAAAATAAAATGAAATGCTAAGGTAAAAAGAATTACTTTTACTATTTACTATTTTAGATATCTCCCATAAAATAATATATAAACTTGTGATAATATTACCAACCAGCCATATAGGGGTAACCTGATTAAGTCAAATTAAGTCCAACCAGCCATTAAGGCGGTAATATTTATCCATAATCCAGCCATAAAGGCGGAACCAAAATAAACCAGCCATAAAGGCGGAACCAAAATTAAATTACCAACCGACCAATCTGGCGGTATCCTTGATTAGTCAGGTTTAAACCAGATTAAAATGAATTACCAACCGACCAATATGGCGGTATCCTTTTTAAGTCAAATTTTAAATAGTGAATATATTATTTTTAAGGGAGATTAATCTAAATTGCAATAGTAAAAGAATTACCTTTCACCATAGCTGGGGAAGTTACCTCCTCATGGTGAATAGTAAAAACTGTAAAAATAAAGAAAGTAAATTACTATTATTACAAAAAAGTAATTAAAATTTAATTACAAAACTTAAATTAAAAGAAACTAGAGAGAGAGACTCCCTATTTACATCAAAGAAATGAGAGAGAATGGTACAACAGAAACTGAAATCTCGAGCTCAATTTATAGACCCCGGTAGGCATCCAGCGTCGCGACGCCAGCTTCTTTTGGCGTGGCTTGCTAAGGGCTTGACACGTGGCAATTCGGATAAGAAGGTAAGGCGACACGTGGCGAGGCGGCTAACAACTCAATTATTACGCTGACGTGGCGATGGCGACTGTCGGCACTATAGGATTGCGACACGTGGCACTCGTGATTGGCTGATGATGAAGTGGCGGTGAGGTGTCATGTTGACTTGGTCAACTGATGATGTGGATATTGATGTGGAGTGACACGTGGCACACGTGGTAAAGGTGATTTTCGGCACCGTAGGATGATGACACGTGGCACGACGCACGTTAGCATGTCGGCTGTGATGGTGACACGTGTCACAGTGCACGTTAGCAAAATCAAACTTCTCTAATTCTGACCCTTTGACCCGGCGCACATTAGCATGACTTAGTGCACGTTAGGCGTCGCGACGCCAAGGGCTTGAGCGTCGCGACACGCCCAAATTACCAAAATGTCCATTTTTCCAATTTTCACTGTTTTGCTCCAAATCACCTCCAGAATGTCCTGAAACTTTATTTTTCTACAAAATATCACAAAACACATCAAAATATTCACAAAGCTCAAGAAACTATACAAAATATTAGGTTAAATGAGTGGGAAATAGTGATAGTTTTACCACTCATCAGCAGCTGGCGAGCCAGGTAAGTAAAAATACATTGCATAACTTTGATAGGATTGCTCTTATCACACACTGCACAAGTCCCATCAAAGTGGGGGCGACTGTAGACACTGTATTTTTGCATGTAAGTCCCGATGATGAGTCTCGTATGGAGACACTACCTCTTTAGTTGTGAAAGCCGCGGGAAACGGACGTCGGAAGGGAATAGTCAAGAATTGACACATTGTGGATTTAATTCGCTGGAGTAGCTTCGGGTTCGCTTGTTGGACCTCCATTTTAAAACACACCCTTAGCCCATCCCAGCAGCCAAAACCTTCCATAACTTGCCATTCACTTCCGATTCCCTTGGGCTCTCTCATCTCTCTCGACCAAAAACCTACTTCAGTCATTCAAAAAACCCTTCACTCGGCAGCCACAAACCTCAACTCTCCATGGCCTCACGCCAATAACACTGCTACCTTTACATCAAACTGACTCACTGCCTCAACACGCCCTTAGCAGCCAACACGCAACATCAAGCAGCTCTCTTCATCAACCTTAAGCCCGCGCCACTCGTCACTACACAGCCCATTGCTCAACAAACCTGCCTCACACTCACATCCCTCACGTTAACCATGCCATGCCCACGCCACCTTGCAAATGATAAACTCATTATCATAAACCCACGGACCCATCAACACGTACCTCCCTAAGCCACGCTGAATCTGTCCCATGCACAACTCAACGCATCTTTCAGCCTCCACTGCTACCGAGCCTTCACGTCCTTAGCAACAGACTAAATAAGCCGTTAACCAGCCTTCACTCTCGCCTTCAACGTAAGCCAAACAGCCCCTAAAAAACCCCTCATGACCTGCCCAGCTCACGTCCCCTGACCCTGCTTAAAGCCAGTAAAACGTACAAAAGCCTCACTACCCCTCCACTCATCACAGTCCCCGAACCAACCCCAAACAGTAGCAAAATAACCCCAAAACAGTCCCCGAGTTAACTCTAAAAACAGCCCAAAAATAGTGCCAAAACCGAGACCAAAATAGTCTCTTATCACCGCAAAACAGTAACTAGAAAGTACAGAGAAAACAGCAGCAAAACAGAGTGAAAACAGCGACCAAAATAGCAAAACAGCGAGCTAAGACGTTAATCCAGTGAACCGGAAGAGTTGCGGAGTGATAGCCCTTCCGACGGCCGTGAAACGCGAGTCTGAAAGTCGACATAAAAGGTTAGACCTGAGGGTACTTTTCCTATTATTTCCATCTATCTTTTTAATTGTTTTATTCATTTTTATTGCATGAGAGTCGTTTATTGGTGCATGATTGTGGCCCTTGAATAAATGGAAGATATATGTATTGTGGAATGATGTATGTGTGGCCCTTGAATAAAATGAAAAATGTGTCGCCTCTTGTGGTATATAGGATGGAAACCCGGACATAAATTTCATAGCCGATTCCGAATGGACGGTAGTATGATCTGTACTCGGGATACAAATCCACGTACCACTTGAGTCAACGGCGCATATTTCGTTTTATGTTGTTTTGATTTGTTTATTATTTGCTACTTGATTTCCGCATGTTATTTTCTTATGTAATGATGAGATAAAGCTCATGGGCTTAGTAAATGCGATTAAAGGTCCTCTATTTTGAGAGGTTAAAATCCTTTACCACGATGCTTTGCCGCGCCGGATAATGTATATTCGGTTGAATGTGAGATGTGTTCAATCGGGTATCCGAAGTCCGATATTGTTCTCTTTATTTTTATATGCATTATGATGTGATGCGCATGGGCTTAGTAAGTTGGATTAAAGGTCCTCTATTTCGAGGGGTTAAAGAACCTTTACCACGATACTTCACCGCGTCTTTCATTTTATTTTTTCGCTTTTCTTTGTATGTCATCTTCTTGCATAATCATGCATCATGTTGCATTGCGCATGGGCTTAGTAAGTCAGATTAAAGGTCCTCCATTTGGAGGGATAAAAAGCCTACGGTCTATCTTTACCACGATACTTTGCCACGCCTTTGAGCCCGTTATTATTGATTATGTGTCATCTATTCATCCGTTCATGTATGTGTCATGTTGTTACTGTATTTTGGAGGTCACTGCTGTAACCACGTTCGAACGCGTTTCAGAACGCCGCACGAACACATGTTTTCTGTCTGGTCCCGTTCGAACGCACTATCAAACGCTATACGAACGTTCTGTTTACCGTTCGAACGCGTTTACGAATGCTACTCGAACGCACATGCATTTGTTTCATCAGGTCTGGTCCCGTTCGAACGCGTTATCAAACACCACACGAACGAGAACCTTCTGTTTACCATTCGAATGCGTTTTCGAACGCTACACGAACGCGCATACACTGAATTGAGTCTTTTTCATCACATGTCATGCATAATTGTTTCTTAGGTTATTTCTCTTGTATCATGTAATCAATCATACTATGTGTGTCTTTGTATTTATCTATTTGATGTGTTCATGAGATGGTATTCAAGCATGATTAGGTCATTAGTATGTTACTTGGTTCTTAGGCATGATTTAGCCTATTTGGTTGTTCATATTCAAGCATGATTAGTCATTTGTTTTGCGTTTGGAATTTGCATTATGTTTAGGTTGTTCTTTGTTTTCCGCCTATATGATCGAAACATGTTCTTGAGATTGTCGTGTGCTATTGCATGTTTGCCGTTATGATGATTACTTTTATGCATGCGAATTAAAAGTAGAATACTCCTTGGAAATAATGTTGCTTAGGCTTGGTAATTATTGACAAAATATTTCATTTTACAAGTGGCATAAGTAAGGGACCATTCCGAACCCAACGGTTTGAGGTCTTCCCTTGCGAGGGGTGAGTGCGGCCTTAAATCTTATCCCGGTTCACACCGGGTGCCGACTCCATTATTCTACGGTTTAGTCCCCGTGGGCTACTCCGTACTCCCAACCGGGCCGCGAGCCCGGGACATCATGTGTCGCCCTGTTCTGTGTCCCACAGCAATACTACGTATATGTTAGGTTTATTCTAGGTCCCAAGATCAAACAAGCAATGAAAAACATGTGTGAATCATCAACGGAGGTAGCGGAAATACTCACATCGATCGTTGAGAAGACGCGGCAAGCAACAAAAACTTGAAAAAACCTTACTGCATTGGGTGAACCTCCCTAACACCTTCGCAAGTCTCGTAAGTGTGCTAGCACTTGCTTTTTGCATCAAAAAACACACTCATGCTTCCCTGAAGCTCACGGCAGTGAGCTGTGAAGAAGAGAGAAAAAACAGCCCTTGGGCGTGAGAAAGAGAGGAAGAGAGATGGAGAGAAAAATGTGTAATTCGTTTACAAAAATTTCCAAAAACCTTTATATATTTTCCAAGAAATTACATTAAACAATTACCAAATAATTCATTAAATAATTAAATGGTAAAAGTCTCAACCAACTTCACTATTTCATCTACTTCCATCTACTATTCATTGTCACTTTATTAAAGTGATTTGATGTAAGTCAATCCATCAATCAATCAATCATATCCATCAATCAATCAATCACTCAAAGTGACTTTTGATTTGACGTTTGATGTGACGAATGATTTGACGCTTGATGTGACTTACGTTGCCGCACTCGAATTCGAAATACGAATGCGCTCGCAATCACACTCGGGCTCGGTTTCGCTAATTCCTAATTAGCGAATTTTCCGTCACGTCGTAATTAAATGATTACGCCTAGCAAATTCACTATTCACGTCGCTAACGAATTAATTCTAAATTAATTCGTTCACCCGAATTAAAATCTAATTTTAATTCCGCGTCGAAATCTAATTTCGTTTAATATATCGAATATATTAATTTACCGATTAATTCAAATTAATCATTCTCTCTCTTTAGACGATATTTTATCCCAGATAAAATATCTCCGTAATTAATCCTAGATTAATTTTCTCTCTCTTCTATATAATCCCAGATTATTAATGAGTGCGAGTTATGCGTCATCGGTGCATTATCGGGAAGCGACCCATGAGATCCCCGGATAAGTTCGGCAGTAAATACGGTCGTCGGAGTATCCGAATCACGTACGTACCAAGTACTACGTTCTACCGATTTACGAGACAAGATCGGCTTCTAGCAAAGCACGAAGTCTACCCAATTCTCCGGTCATATTCATCTAAGAATATTTAAGATCTATATCAAGCGTAGTATACCAAGTATCGTGTATATCGGCCCAGTATCGGATAGTCACGTGCTAGGGCTGGGGCTGGATAAGTGTCTGCCCCGTCCGAAGCACATGTCGGATGTCTGGTAACTAGTCTCTATAATCGGATATACATGACCTTGTCATAATATCCCGATGGCCGGCCAGCACTTAAGAGCACTAATACCGTATCCTGCGTGACATCATCTCCACTATGACTGGAGTGATACTTCCGTCTTGACATCACACCCAATACTCTACGATTCTCAATATACCCAGCATTGGCGTACACAGAACCGGTTAGAGTCCTAGACGACCTCAACTAAAGTATATTGATTGTCGTAAGCATTAGCGGTGCAAGTCTCAGGTTAAGACCAAATACACCTACCCTGATGTCGGACTCCCATAGACACATAGTCATAATACCAATGGGATTCCGAGGGGTCTATCCAGAGCGAAGCTGTTTCCCGTACCATCGGTGAAACACAACCTCCTATCGCACTTGCATGAGTATCCAATACCCAAATATATGAGAACTATGTGTTGTGCCCTCACAACGCGCACAAGTGCAATACTAGCCTATTCCGCATTATCGATGTCCAGTCTCGATAATACTACGACTAGGGATATTTAATGATTAATCCTTCGTGGACTGATACTGTCTCATATCATCTCAATCCAGGAACTAATCATATGGACCTCTCTTCATTTATATATCTAAGGTGATCTAATCACAAATGATGAGAGTGCAATTTCCTTGTCACATAGTTAATTTGTACAACAACACTATGATCTGTACAAATAGTGACGCTATGGGTCATATTATCCAACAATCTCCCACTTGGCACATAGCCAGTCACTCAAGTGTCGAACACCCGAACTATGTACGGTTTGCGCTCAAATTGCTGAGAAAGGTTTTCGTCAGCGGATTTGCATGATTATCGTCTGACGCGATTTATACGATCATCACATCGCCACGATGTATGATCCGAACGAATCAGATGAATATAGAAGTATATATCTGGATCGTCGATGAGACCTTTAATTCTTTAGCCTTGTGCTGACGCCTAGCTCAGCTGCTAACAGAACTATATCTAATCTAATTAGATTTATTATCGACCCAAATGGCTTCTATTGCTGCCTCAGCTGCAGCAATAATCCGCATTTGTTGTTTATTCGGCAACAGTATCTTGCTCGGAAGATTTCCAGCTCACTGTCCCGTTATTCAAACTTTATAGTACCGCAGTATTTAACTGTTTGGAAACTTGCGGCAGTGATCCCAGTCACTTCAAGTTCTCCTTCTCCATAGTTTTAGACAGCATCTTTAGTTCTCTAAGATACTAACAGATGTTCTTAACTTCAATCCAGTGACTATCACTTGGATTGACCTGATTGTGACTCCATATGCTCAAAGCGTATGAGACACCATATCAAGTACATTTTAAATGTACAATTTCCCAGAGAGTGTTAACAACTCCAAATCTATCCCAGTAGATCTTTATTCCTTGAATAAAGGTTGTTACTCCCCAGAATTCTACGGAGATTTCTATGAAAGCCAAGCTTTCACCAATTGCTTTATGGGAATTTCATTTCAGTGCTCTCCCACTAACCTCCTTATATACACAAGAATCATTTCGTTTTGAATCAAATCATAAACCATTATGATTATTTCAAAACGACAGTTCCAAGAACCTTATGCTTGCTTCAATCCAAACATGGATCGAATAACCCGCAAACCTTGTTTGTCGGTTATACAAAATCGTCAGGATGTTGAAAAACATCCTCCAAAGGTTTCCTTTTCAGGAAAGCGATTTTGATCTTTAACTGACACATTTCATAAATGAAATATGCAGTATCTCAGCAAGCATCTATCAAAATGGATTTACCATGGCAACAGGTAAAAGGTTGAACCGTAATCAACACAATGTTGATAACGATACCTTTCCGTCACAAGCCTAGCTTTGTACGTTGGTATGTTGCCATCCATGTATGTCTTCCTTGAAGACTTACAGTACCAATAGGCACAATGCCTTGCGGTACAACAACTAGTATCCAAACATAGTTGTTATACATGGAATCCATTTCGGACTCATGGCACTTTGCCATAATAGGGAGTCGATACCTTGTATCACTTCCTCAAAACGTAGTCGGTTGGTATACCTCCATAAGATTAACATCTTTATGGGTTACATCAGAAACCCATACCCCAGGTTGTTTTCTGATTCTCTCCGATCTACGCGGTTCTTGTGTATTCGAAGATTAATGGTTTAGTTTCATCCTTGATGAACTATTTATGTTCCATTACGGACTTCGTGCCTTGAACAGTATTACTCCGATTTTCATCGAGTTTCACTATCCTCCCACTGACCACTGCATATCGGTATTCCTCTTAGGAAAACCGCATGGTGAGCAACAATCATATTGTTCTCATGTGAGATTTATAAGTACTATACTTATGGTTTCCCTAGGATAACCTATAATTGGCACTTATCCAATTTGGGTTTTAGTTTGGTATCATCCAAACGTTATGCCCGGCATACCCAAATTATTAGGAATGAGAACCCTGTTTCTTTCCTGTTCATATCCTATATGATATCTGTCAAACAGATTTATATGGAACCTTATTCTAAATAAGTTTTGCACTGTTAATACATATCCTGTTTGAAGGAAATGATAGCTCAGAGCGACTCGTGATAAACCTTATCATGTCCAACAAAATTCGGTTTTCAGTTCGGACACACCGTCAAACTGACGTGTCTCGGGAGGAGTCCTCATCTGAAAGAAGACTATACTCTTTCATGTATATTTGAAACATACTGCTTAAGTATTTTCCATTACGGTCTTACCGTGACAGCATAATACTATAGTCGATCTGTTTATCTACTTTGTGTCGAAACTCTAATAGTTTCCGATCTGTGTTCTTCAAAAGAAACACATAACCATAACGTGATGCCACATCCGTTAAGGTCACGAAATATTCATGTTCACATCTAGCCTAGCTAGATATGGGCCCACTAACTTCACCATGAATAGGGCTAACAGATCGGTGGCACTTACACTATTACCAAGTAAACATGTTTTAGGTACTTTACCTAATAACTAGATTCGTAGACTTTATTTGAATAGTCAAATCAGTCCTAGTACCCACTCTTCAAAAGTGCGGATATACGAGTCTTGTTTAATTCTGTCCTAGACAACAATGCCACAAATAAGTCTCTACTTGATCAAATCAATTTGAGCTATTTATTTGTCATTTTATATGTTTTGAGATTATATTCAAAATATAAATTTTGTTATTCACATCTAATGTGTTTATCTCAGTATCATCATAATGAAACACTTAATGTTCTAGAATATAAAGGTTTATCCATAATGGATTAAACACTGATATAGAGATAATGTCTATAGTCAAACTAGTTACATTATAACAGTTCCTAATTTAAGTACACACCCGAATGGTAGTTCCTAAACTTAGGTATCTACGGTCGAAACAACGACTTTCGTCCCGTTTCCGATTCGCAGAGCAATCTCAGCTTGAAGTCAGTATCCTACTCAAAGCAGATTCTGAACATCAATACATATATTTTATGTACCACACTAAGTATTTAAAATCTAATTTCAATACTAGTAATGAACATAACTTTGACAAACATTTTTAAAGTAAGAGCCTTGCCCTTTCTTTAATTCCTTCGTGTCTATCATATCCAAATGGTAGTCACTTTGGGATATGTCAATTATCCTTTTCAATATTTCAGGAACCTTAGGCCAAGCCTTGGGTTTTTAGAATATCGAAACGATGTGCACCTCGTGCTACATGCCCAATTGCAAACTTTGACTTTATCTCCTCTAGAATAGTCAATTAATTCTCCAAGAATTATAAATTGCAATTTTAATACTTCTTAAATCTAAAATAGATTTATGACAAGTATATTAAATTAAGCACTAAAGTCATCATCACATAAATCTTCCAAAGATTTTATGCTCTACTTATTTTGCTTAATTTTGGGCTTAAGGTATAATAAGTTATTTTATCAAATAAAGTAACCTATTATTTATTCCCAATTTGAAAATTAAATCATTTAAAATATTTTAATCCCAGATTATATTTTAAATATCCAACTTTTCAATTCTTTCTTGATTTCAATAGTCCAACTATTTAATCAACGATTAGTGGTACTATATTTATTATATGATTATAATAGTCCAACTATATAATCAAATATAATCCAAATTAATTAACCTCAATTACATTGATTACTATAATCCAATTATAAAATCAACTGTAAACTGAAATTAATTAATTCAAATATATTGATTAATATAATCCAATTATATATAATCAACTATAATACAGTCCAACTGTTTATTAAAACAACAATTTAAATATTAGTCCAACTAACATTTAATATATATGACGAGTGATATTTGTTTGAGCGCGTATGGCGAGTAATTGAACGAATATTGCAAATTCAATTCTTGCCTCCCACTATTTTTCGTCGAGCCTCTAACCCTCTGTCGAGTACTCGGGAAACCGTGTTTCCTAGTGGGCTAGGATCCCGTTAAATATCACACAATCTTGACTTTGGCCAACAAATTGTATGATAATTAACTAGGTAGATCTCTAAGATCAATTGGATCTAATCCAATTCCTAGATCCAGTAGGTGGACATCCAACCTACCTATATACCTATATATCCAATATATACCCTAACCTTTTTCCTCTGAATCAACTAGGCCTTGGCTTTGGCACAACAAACCTAATGATCCCAGTCAAGCGCGGACCCATTGACCATGGAAGCTTCGTAATCAATGTCGATGGACAAGAAGTGGTCTTGACTTTGGCCAACAAACCACAACTTGGACAAGACACCAATATGGAACAAAGCCTCGTGATTCAAACACATCTTCGACGGACAAGGGCTTGACTTTGGCCAACAACCCATGCCAATCTAGGATCTTGAGTAAGAATCACTCAATGGAAGGAAAAGACGCATGATATTTGATGAGGGCTTTTCGCGTGCAAATTGGCTACCAATTTAATTATCTTTGTTAAGGTCTCATCATCATACACCCTTAAACATGCATTCTAAATACATAATAAAGCGCAGTATGAAATAAAATAATAATGATATGCGGATGGATACTTAACACATTGATCCTAGATCAAATCTCTCCCTTTCTCACTCAAGCTAGCACTTGTATTACTTCTACCCGTTACACTACACTTCTAAAGAAACCTCATTTACATTGAGGGGAATAGGAGAAGAGAATACAAAGAGAATAGAGGTGATAAGGCTGGACACGCAGGTCCAATTTAATAAATCGAATTTATTACAACAATTTCCAAAATTGCCCCACCCGACTAATATATCCATCCGATATACATTATTCATTCATCACAACCACGTATTCACACAAAAGCATGCTATCAATCAATCTAATCAAATTAATTAATCTGATAATTATGTGATCATCCAATGTTCAAACAACGATTTGATTTTGCTCGAGTCAAACTCGTTTTGCGAATAAGTACTCAAAGTACGAATTCATGAATTAAATTAAACTACACATTAAATCCAATTTAACATGTATTTAATACTAATTCACTATTCAATTCCAAATTAAATATTACACTTTATTTAATAAACCTTTACGACTTAAATTCCAAATTTAATCGCTCGGGTCTCAAAGCCCGATTAACGTCCAACGTCAATTCAATTCAAGTCTAATGGGCTTTAATTAATTTCTTTAAGGCGTGGGCTTCGGCAACCAAAGCCCAATCAAGGAGTAACCCCATAAGCCCAGAAATCAATTTAGGCCCATTAGGCCCAATTAAACTTTAAAGGTTTATAAGTGCATTTGGGCTTATGGTAGTGGTTTTGGGCCCAATTGGATCCAATCCATTTGGCCTAAACCCAACTTGATAAAATCAAGCCCAATAAGCCCAATTACAACATTAAAGCCCAAATCCAATTTAGGCCTAATTAATTAAATACACAAATCCAATTTCGCAATTTAATTACCTAAAGTGCATTACATGATTAATCACCCAAATCAATATTTCCAAAACATGAAATTAGTCCAATTAATCATGTTCATTATCATCATCACATGTCCAACACATAAATGAAAAATCAAACCCATTTTACATGCTTTCTAAGTCTCGGCCAAGGGAGTAATTTTTGTCCGATTTGAATTAATCCAATAATTCCACAATCGACATCTAATTAACTTCCCGAATGATTTCCAACACATCCAATGTTAAAATCAAAATTACCAAGACATTAAGGGCATCATCAATTCGGCCAACATGATAATTTTGGGGATTTTATGTTCAATTCAAAATCCAATCCAATTATTCTTAAATTAACATCATCCTACATGATTCTAACTCATCCAATGAATCAAAATAAAAAAATTCCAAGAATCCAAAATTCACATTACATTCGGCCAACATCCATAATTTGGGGAAAATTGTTCCAAATCACATTTTCTTGAAATTGATCAAATCAATCTTCAATACAAACATATATTAAGCATGCTCAAAAATCCAATTTTTAAAATCATGCTCAAATACAAAATACCCAATTTTAAGCCCTACATTTTCATGCTTGAACCTATAGCTCTTGATGCCATTGTTAGGTTATTCTAGGTCCCAAGATCAAACAAGCAATGAAAACATGTGTGAATACATCAACGGAGGTAGCGGAATACTCACATCGATCGGTTGAGACGACGCGGCAAGCACAAAACTGAAAAACCTCACTGCATTGGGCGTGAACTGCAGTGAATTCCTCACTGTTTTGGGCTTGAAAGTGGTCATTCGTCAAGCTCCAAGCTTCGTCGAACGGATCCCGCCTCATGGGTGAACCTCCCTAACACCTTCGCAAGTCTCGTAAGTGTGCTAGCACTTGTGTTTTTGCACAAAAACACACTCATTGCTTCCCTTAAGCTCACGGCAGTGAGCTGTGTGAAGAAGAGAGAAAAAGCCCCTTGGGCGTGAGAAAGAGAGAGGAGAGATGGAGAGAAAAAATGTGTAATTGTTTACAAAAGATTTTCCAAAAACCTTTTATATATTTTCCAAGAAAATACATTAAAAACATTACCAATAATTTCATTAAATAATTAAAATGGTAAAAGTCTCAACCAACTTCACTATTTCATCTACTTCCATCAACTATTCATTGTCACTTTATAAAGTGACTTGATGTAAGTCAATCATCAATCAATCAATCACATCAATCAATCATCCATCACTCAAAGTGACTTTTGATTTGACGCTTGATGTGACGAATGATTTGACGCTTGATGTGACTTGCGTTGCCGCACTCGAATTCGAAATACGAATGCGCTCGCAATCACACTCGGGCTCGGGTTCGCTAATTCCTAATTAGCGAATTTTCCGTCGCGTCGTAATTAAATGATTACGCCTAGCGAATTCACTATTCACGTCGCTAACGAATTAATTCTAAATTAATTCGTTCGCCCGAATTAAAATCTAATTTTAATTCCGCGTCGAAATCTAATTTCGTTTAATATATCGAATATAAATACCGATTAATTCCAAATTAATCATTCTCTCTCTTTAGACGATATTTTATCCCAGATAAAATATCTCCGTAATTAATCCTAGATTAATTTTCTCTTTCTTCTATATAATCCCAGATTATTAATGAGTGCGAGTTATGCGTCATCGGTGCATTATCGGGAAGCGACCCATGAGATCCCCGGATAAGTCGGCAGTAAATACGGTCGTCGGAGTATCCGAATCACGTACGTACCAAGTACTACGTTCTACCGATTTACGAGACAAGATCGGCTTCTAGCAAAGCACGAAGTCTACCAATTCTCCGGTCATATTCATCTAAGAATATTTAAGATCTATATCAAGCGTAGTATACCAAGTATCGTGTATATCGGCCCAGTATCGGATAGTCACGTGCTAGGGCTGGGGCTGGATAAGTGTCTGCCCCGTCCGAAGCACATGTCGGATGTCTGGTAACTAGTCTCTATAATCGGATATACATGACCTTGTCATAATATCCCGATGGCCGGCCAGCACTTAAGAGCACTAATACCGTATCCTGCGTGACATCATCTCCACTATGACTGGAGTGATACTTCCGTCTTGACATCACACCCAATACTCTACGATTCTCAATATACCCAGCATTGGCGTACACAGAACCGGTTAGAGTCCTAGACGACCTCAACTAAAGTATATTGATTGTCGTAAGCATTAGCGGTGCAAGTCTCAGGTTAAGACCAATACACCTACCCTGATGTCGGACTCCCATAGACACATAGTCATAATACCAATGGGATTCCGAGGGGTCTATCCAGAGCGAAGCTGTTTCCCGTACCATCGGTGAAACACAACCTCCTATCGCACTTGCATGAGTATCCAATACCCAAATATATGAGAACTATGTTGTTGTGCCCTCACAACGCGCACAAGTGCAATACTAGCCTATTCCGCATTATCGATGTCCAGTCTCGATAATACTACGACTAGGGATATTTAATGATTAATCCTTCGTGGACTGATACTGTCTCATATCATCTCAATCCAGGAACTAATCATATGGACCTCTCTTCATTTATATATCTAAGGTGATCTAATCACAAATGATGAGAGTGCAATTTCCTTGTCACATAGTTAATTTGTACAACAACACTATGATCTGTACAAATAGTGACGCTATGGGTCATATTATCCAACAGATCTCCTTACGCCGACATCGATTACATATCCTTTAAAAGAATATTCTGGAGAATTGGTAGGCACGGTGCTTTGCTAGAAACCAAACTATTGTCTCGTAAATTCGGTATAAAATGTGGTACCGGGTACGCAAGTGTTCGGATAGTCCGCTTGGACCGAATTTCTGCCAACATATCCCGGGATCTATGGGTCGCTTCTCGAAGATTCACGATGACGTATGACTCGAACATTATTCATCTGAGATTAATTAGAAGAGAGAAAATTAATCTAGGATTAAATTATGACGAGATTTTATCTTGTATAAAATTCATATATAAAGAGAGAGACCGATTAATTCGGAATTGATCAATCAAATCATATTTATTCGATAATAATTGAAATTAGATTCACCTTAACAGATTTAAACTGGATTTTAATCGGGCGAACGAATTAATTTAGAATTAATTTCCTGAGCGACTTTATTTAATAGGTAATTTTGTTAGGCAAATTATTTAATTAAATTTGATGTAATTAAGTCGCAACGGAAAATTCGTTAATTCGGAATTAACGAAACCGAGCCGAATTGTTTGCGGGTCCACTCGGATTTTGAATTCAAGTGGGGCCCACTCAAGTCACATCACTAGTCACATCTCATCACTTTTTGATGTGATGAAAGTTGTTAGTTGATTTTGGCTTGTAAAACACACTTCCATTATTTGAAAGTTGAGTGACCTTTACCAAATCTGGATTGGTATCGACTTTGATTTTATGAAAATCAATTCCTTAACAATTACAATCTCTCCCTCTCATTCATGGGAATGTCGCTCCTTCCTCCCCCTCCCACTCTCAATTGCGCGGACCTAGGGTTCTTGGTTGAAGATTTTTGATTCACAAATCTAGCAAGCTATGCACTTCAAATGAGTCATACAAAGGTGTTCGGGATACTCACCCCTGAGTTTGGATTCAAGAACAAGCTGGAAGTCAACATTACAAATCAAAAGGAGCTTGGAGCAACTTCAAAGGAGAAAAAGTTTTGAACTCTCCACCTACATCCAATCCGTTCAATGTAAGTATTTCCGCTACTTCTTTGCGTATTCACACTTATTTTATGCTTAATTGATCCTAGGTTGTTCTTTGAATTGGATAAAATTTCCCCTAATTCCATATGCTTGGCCGAATGACTTGGTGTAGGGTTTCTAAGGTCATCCCAAGATCAATCCAAGCATAAAATAGTGTGAATACTTAAAGGATAATAGTGGAATTATACTCACTTTGAACGGATATATGATGTGTGTAGAACAAAAACTTTGCTTCCTTTGAAATGCTCCAAGCTTCCTTTGAAGTTGATGTCCAAGCTCCAAGCTTTGAGATGGATTCCAAGCTCTTGGAATGGTTTCCCTAACACCTTGTTGATTCATTGATGTGTGCTAGCACTTAAAAAATTGCAACAATTTTTCTCCTTCTTCTATCAAACTCTCGGCCAAGCCAAGTTTTAGAGAGAAAAAGAATTTTGGGCGTGAATAGGTGGAGATGAAAGAGAGAGAGTGAATGTCTTGACTTGTTAATTTGATTCCCAAAATCAAAGAAAAAGATATACCAAATATTTGGTAAAGGTCATTCATTACTTACACACTTGTGTATCTTACAAGCCACCATCATTTCATCACCAAAAACCATCACCAAAAAGTTAGGCAAAATGACTAGGTGATGTGACTTGTGATGTGACATGTGGGCCCCACTTAATTCAAAATCCGAGTGGGCCCGCAAACACATCCCGGCTCGGGTTTGTTAATTCCGAATTAACGAAATTTTCCATTGCGACTAATTAAATCAAATTTAATTAATAATTATGCCTAGTAAAAATTACTATTTCACATCGCTCGCGAATAATTCTAAATAATTCATTCACCCGAATTAAATCCAATTTAATTCCGTTACAAATCTAATTTCATTTAATATATTGAATATATTATTTTATCGATCAATTCAAATAATCGTTCTCTCTCTTTAATAGTATTTTATCCCAGATAAAACTCTCTGTAATTATCCTAGATTAATTATGTTCGAATCATACGTCATCAATGAATCTTCGGGAAGCGACCCATGAGATCCCTGGATATGTTGGCAGTAAATCCGATCGTCGGACTATCCGAACACGTGCGTACCTCGTACGACATTCTTACCGATTTACGAGACATGGTTGGCTTCAAGCAAAGCACCGTGCCTACCCAATTCTCCAGAAATATTCTTAAAGGAATATTTAATCTTGTCAGGTGTAGTATACGTAGTATTGCATATTTCGATCTAGTATCAGATGTCACAATGCAAGGCCTGTGGCTGGAAATATGTCTGCCCGTACGAAGCATATATCAGATCACAAGCAACTAGTCTCTTTAATCGGATAAATCATGACCTTGTCATATTATCCCGATGGTTGCAACACATTAGAGTACCAATTCTGTATCCCTGCGTGATCATCATCTCCATATGACTGAAGTGATACTTTCGTCTTGACATCACACCCAATACACTACGATTCTCAATAAACCCAGAAGATGCGTACATAGACCCTGTTAAAGTCCCGGACGACCAAAACCAAAGCGTATTGATTGTCGCAAGTACTAGCGATGCAAGTCTCAGGTTAAGACCAAATAGACCTACCCTGATTCGGATTCCCATAGACACATAGTTATACTACCAATGGGATTCCGAGGGGTCTATCCAGAGCGAAGCTGTTTCCGTACCATCGGCAAAACACAACCCCCTATCACACTTGCATAAGTATTCAATACTTAAATATATGAGAACTATGCTGTTACGCTTCCATAACACACACAAGTGCAATATTAGTCTATTCCGCATTATCGATGTCCAGTCTCGATAATACTACGACTAGAGATATTTAATGATTAAACCTTTATGGATTGATATTGTCTCATATCTAAAAGTCGGAACTAATCATAAGGACTTTTATCATTTATATATATTAAAGTAGTCTAATTATGAAATGATAAAATGCAATTTCCATTGTCACATAGTTAATTTGTACAAAACCACAATGTCTTTTACAAATAGTGACGCTATGGGTCTAATTGTCCAACAATCTCCCATTTGGCCTATAGCCAATCACTCAAGCATCTAACACCTGAACTATGTACATGTCGCTCAAACTTTTGCTGAGGAATAACTTTCGTCAGCGGATCTGCAATGTTGTCCTCTGATGCGACTTTCTCGATCTTCACATCGCTACGATGTATAGATGATCTCATGAATCAGATGGAAACGTCGAAGAACATGCTTAGATCTTTGATGAGACCGCGGTTCCTTAGCCTGCCATATAGCCCCGTTATTGTCATAATATAATGGAATGGGCTCAGCTGCTAACGGAACTACTCCTAATCCAATTAGGAATTTACGGATCCAAACTGCCTCTTTTACTGCTTCAGCTGCAGCAATGTACTCCGCTTCTGTTGTTGAATCGGCAATAGTCTCTTGCTTGGAAGATTTCCAGCTTACTGCTCCGTTATTCAAACAAATATGTACCCAGATTGCGACTTACAGTCGTCTTTATCAGTTTGGAAACTTGCATCGGTAAACCTAGTTACCTTAAGTTCTCTATCTCCATAGATTAAGAAAGCATCCTGGATATTCTTAACCGCCATCCAGTGACCTTCACCTGGATCGGCCTGATAGCGACTACACATGCTCAAAGCATATGAGACATCATGTCGAGTACATATCATGGCATACATGATCGATCCGACTACCGAGGTGAACGGGATCCGACTCATGTTGTCTCTCTCATCTTGAGTTTTAGGACACATGTCCTTAGATAGAGTGACGCCATGTGACACTGGCAATAGTCCCCTCTTGGACTTATCCATGTTGAATCTCTTCAACACTTTGTCAATATACATGTTCTGGGAGAGTCCAAGCAGCTTTCTAGATCTATCTCGGTAGATCTTTATTCCTAGAATAAAGGCTGCTTCTCCCAGATCATTCATGGAGAATTTTAATGAAATCCAAGCTTTCACTGATTGTAACATGAGAATGTCATTGCCTATAAGCCAATACATCATCGACATAAAGGACAATGAATGTCAGTGCGCTCCCACTAACCTTCTTATATACACAAGGATCATCCTCATTTTGAACGAAATCATATTCTTTTATGATCTCATCAAAACGTTGGTTCCAAGAACGCGATGCTTGCTTCAATCCATAAATGGATCGATTTAACTTACAAACCTTGTTTGCAAGTCTTGGTACGACAAAACCGTCAGGCTGTTGCATATAAACATCCTCCAAAAGGTTTCCGTTAGGGAAAGTGGTTTTGACGTCCATCTGCCATATCTCGTAATCGAAATATGCAGCAATAGCAGCATAATCCGAATGGATTTAATCATGGCAACGGGTGAAAAAGTTTCGTCGTAATCGACACCATGTCGTTGACGATACCCTTTCGCTACAAGCCTAGCTTTGTACGTCTGTATGTTTCCATCCATGTCGGTCTTCTTCTTGAAGACCCATTTGTAACCAATAGGCTTTACACATTCTGGTACATCAACCAGTGTCCAAACTTGGTTGGTGTACATGGAATCCATTTCGGACTTCATGGCCTCTTGCCATATAAAATGGAGTCGATATCCTTGTATTGCTTCCTTATACGTAGCCGGCTCGTTATCCTCAATAAGATGAATATCTACATAGGTGAGATGAGATCAGAAACCCATACCTCTCAGGTTGTTTTCTGACTCTCTCTGACCTAAGCGGTTCCTTATGTATTCGAAGATTGTGGGTAGCAGTTTCCCTGATCTGATGGACTGTTCATGTTCCGTTAAGGATTCTGTGCCAGGAACAGTATCACTCCTGATTTTCATCGAGTTATACTTTCCTCCCACTTACCACTGCATTTAGGAATTCCTTCTCAAGGAAAACCGCATGTAGAGCAACAAATACTTTGTTCTCTTGTAGGATGGGTATAGAAGTAATATCTTTGGTTTCCCTAGGATATCCTACAAATAGGCATTTATCCGATTTGTGTTCAAGTTTGGTACCTTCCAAACTTTGACGTATGCCCAGCATCCCCAAATCTTCAGGAATGAGAAACCTGGTTTCTTTCCTGTCCATATTTCATACGGAGTCTGTTGAACAGACTTTAACGGAACCTTATTCAAATAAGTATTGCACTGTTCAATGTATATCCCCGGAAGGAAATATGTAGCTCAGTGCGACTCATCATAGACCTTACCATGTCCAATAAAGTTCGGTTTCTCTATTCGGACACACCGTTTAATTGCGGTGTTCCGGGAGGAGTCCACTGTGAAAGAATACCATATTCTTTCAAGTAATCAAGAAACTCATTGCTTAAGTATTCGCCACCACGGTCCGACCGTAATGTCTTAATACTTTTTCAGGTCACTTTTTCTACTTCGTGTCGAAATTCTTTGAATTTCTCAAAGATTTCCGACTTGTGTCTCTCAAGATACATATAACCATAACGCGATGCATCATCCGTAAAGGTTACGAAGTATTTATATCCACCTCTAGCCTAGCTAGACATGGGCCCACATACGTCACTATGAACGATGGCTACAGTTCGGTGGCACATACACCCTTTCCGCTAAAAGGCGTTTTAGGCATTTTGCCTAATAAATAAGATTCACAGACGTCATATGAATTTGGATCAAATCCATCCAAGTACCCACTCTTCGAAAGTGTGGATATGCGAGTCTTGTTAATATGTCCCAGACGATAATGCCACATATAAGCTTCATCTTTGTTACTTAATTTAAGCCTTTTGTTTGTTACATTATATGTTTGAGATTGATTTATATTCAAAATATAAAGACCATTATTTACATCAGCAGTGCAAATCTCTATATCATTTTTATACATAAAACACCCAGTGTTTCTAAATACAAAAGTATACCTACATTGGGCTACATAGATACAAAATAATATTCCTAGTCAAACTAGGTACATAATAACAGTCTGTAAGTTTAAGTACATGCCCCGAGGGCAGTTCCAAAACATAAGTGCCAACGGCCAAAACGGTGACTCGTGTCCCATTTCCAACGTGGAGGTCAATCTCTCATAAGGCCAGTCTCCTGCTAATCTGCAGATCATGCACATCAGTACATATATGAGTACCACAACCAGAATCAAAAATCCAATTTTTAAAACTAGTAGTAGACATGTTTATTTCTATAACAAATATACCTGAAGCCGTTGCCTTGCCCGCTTTGATTTCCTTCATGTGTGCCTTGTACTCACGGCAGTCACGCTTCCAGTGACCCCGCTTCCCGCACTACAGACATACATCTTGGGATTTTTCCTTACCCTTCCCAGAAGGTTTTGATGATTTGGCCTTGCCTTTCTTCTTCTTCTTCTTCTTTACACCTCTAGTCGCCTTAGGCCAAGCCTTGGGAGACTGAGATGTTGAAGCGAAGTGCACCTCACGCTTCTTGCCCTTTAGGAGCTCTTTTTCTGCTTCGCGCAGTGTGGACATTAACTCTCCAAGAGTATGGTCTTGGTTCATCATATTGTAGTTCATTATGAACCCACTCCAAGTGTCGGGCAGAGACTGTAAGATCAAATCTATAGAAGTCTCAGCCTCGAAGACAATGCCCATCTGTCCCAACCGTTCAATGTCAGCAATCATCTGTGACACATAGTGCTCAACATATGTACCCTCTGACATGCGAGCGCGAAGAGCTTCTTCTGCAACTCATATCTCTGCGATCTAAGATTAGATCGATGAAGATCATGCAACTTCGCCATCATATTATAGGTATCCAATCCCTTGTTCTAACGACGGACGGAATTGTTGAGTCATAGCAGCAAGCATTATAGATTGAGTAGTGAAGTTGTCATCGCTATGAGTCTTCCAAAGCTCTAGCTCAACTATCTGATCAGATCTAGGCTTAGGCCCAAGAGGTCTCTCTATAGTGTAGAGTAACTTCTCGGATCCTAGGACAATCCTGAGATTCATATCCCAGTCTTGAAAGTTCGCGCCATTAAAGACATTGTCGCCCATGATAATATCTCTAATGCTCAACTTTCCTATCATCTTAATTGCAATAGTCAAACTATTCAATTAACGATGTATGGGTACAGTCTAACTATTACAAGAAAAATAATAAAATATTAGTCCAACTAATAAATATTTATTGACGAAAATAATTTGAAAGCGCGCAAAGCCAAGTATTTGAACGAAATTGCAAATTCAATACTGGCCTCCCACTATTTTTTGGCGAGCCTCTAACCCTCTGTTGAGTACTCGGGAAACCTAGTTTCCTAGTGGCTAGGATTCCGTTAAATAACACACAACCTTGACTTTGGCCAACTAGCTGTATGATATTTAACTAGGTAGATCTATAAGATCAATTGGAGCTCATCCAATTCCTAGATCCGGTAGGTGGACCTCCAAGTCCGAAACATATATATAATATATATGCCAATATATCCATATATTTTCCTAACCTTTTTCCTCTGAATTAACTAAGCCTTGGCTTTGGCTCAACAAGCTTAATGATTCCAGTTAAGCGGGACCCATTGACTTTGGAAAGCTTCGTAATAGATGTCGATGGACAAGAAGTGATCTTGACTTTGCCAATAAATCACAACTTGGACAAGACATACGATATGGAACAAAGCCTTCATGATTCAAACACATCCGTGATGGACAAAGGTCTTGACTTTGGCCAACAAACCAGTGCCAATCTTGGATCTTGAGAATGAATCATTCAATGGAAGGAAAACGCTTAATATTTATTGAGGGTTTTTTTTGCGTAATTGGCAACCAATTAATTATCTTTGTTTAGGTCTCATCATACACCCTTAAGCATGCATTCTAAAAGCATAATAAGGCGCGGTAAATAAATTAATAATGATATGCGGATAGATATCTCACAAATTATTCCTAGAACAAATCACTCCATTTCCTCTCCCCGTCTATCACTATTCTAACTTCTACCCAATTACATAATACAATTAAATAAACCTCATTAACATTGAGGATAATTAGGTGAGAAGAGAATTACAAAGAATCGAGAGATAAGGCTGGACACGCATGTCAAATTTAATAATTCTAAATTTACAACAATTTCCAAAATTGCCCTTTCCCTTCTAATATCCATCCGATATACATTATTCATACAACACATCCATGTATTCATACAAAGCATGTTATTCAATCAATCTAATCCAATAAATAATCTTTGAATAAAGTGATCATCCAATGTTCAAACAACGATTTGATTTGCGCGAGTCCAACTCGTTTTAGAATAATTACTCAAAGTACGAATTCTTGAATTATATCGAACTATAATTTAATCTAATTTAATTTGTATTCAATACTAATTCTATATTAATTCCAAATTAAATAATTATACTTTTTAATGCGCCTTTAAGACTTAGATTCTAAATCTAATCTTAATGGGTATCAAAGCCCAATTAACATCCAATGTCCATTTAATTAAAGTCCAATGGGCTTTCAATTAATTTTAAGGCATGGGCTTTGGTCAATATGGGTCAAACCCAAATACCAATGCCCAAGTAAGGAATCACCCTATTTGCCAAGAATTAATTTTGGCCCATTATGCCCAATTAAATGTTTAAAGGCCCATTTGTTATATTTGGACTTAATGGAATGGTTTAGGCCCAATTGGATCCAATCCAATTTTCCTAAACCAACTTGGCCCAACCAAGCCCAATAGGTCCAAATACAACATTTTTTTTAGCCCAATTCCAAATTAAGCCCAATTAATTAAATTCTAATATTCCAAATTTCATAATTTAATTAATTAAAGTGTATTGCACTAATTAATTATCTAAATTAACATTTCCAAAATATCATTTAATTAATTAATCATGCATTAATATTTTCACACATGTCCAACATTATTGAAACAAAATCAACTCATTTTCATGCTTCTCAAGTCACGGCAATTTGAAGGATTTTATATCCGATTTCGATTTCAATCCGATTAAATCATAAATCAATATATCCCAAGTCTTTAAACACATCCAATGGTCTTAAAACAAAAAATCACCATGACCATAGGGCACTATAGTATTCAGCCAAGCCATATAATTTGGGGAAAATTAATCCAATTAATTTTTCATCAAATTGATCATGCATAACTCTAAGTTATCAATATATAAGCATACTCAAACAAATAATTTGATCAAAACATGCTCAATGAAACTGTACCAATAATCTTCGAATACACAAGAACCGCGTAGGTCGGAGAGAGTCAGAAAAAAAAACCTGGGAGGTATGGGTCTCTGATCTCACCTCATGTAGATGTCAATCTTATTGAGGAAGACTAACCGGCTACGTATGAGGAAGTGATACAAGGTATCGACTCCTTTTATGGCAAAGTTCCATGAAGTCCGAAATGGATTACATGTATACAACCAAGTTTGGACACTGGTTGATGTACCAGAAGGCATTGTGCCTATTGATACTAAAAAAGTCATCAAGGAAGACATACATGGATGACAACATACAAATGTACACAACTAGGCTTGTACAGAAAGGGTATCGTCAACGACATAGTGTCGACTACGACGAAATTTTTTCACCCGTTGCCATGATCAAATCCATTCGGATAATGCTTGCTATAACTGCATATTTCGTTTATGAAATATGGCAGATGGACGTCAAAATCACTTTCCTTAACGGAAACCTTTTGGAGGATGTTTATAAACATCCTGACGGTTTTGTCATACCGAAACATGCAAACAAGGTTTGCAAGTTAAATCGATCCATTAATAGATTGAAGCAAGCATTGTGTTCTTGGAACTAACGTTTTGATGAGATCATAATGGTATATGATTTAATTCAAAACGAATATGATTATTGTATATATTAGAAGGTTAGTGGGAGCGCACTGACAATGATTGTCCTATATAATGATGACATATCATTTCTTGAAAATGACATTCCCATAATATAATAGGTGAAAGCTTGGCTTTCATGAAAATTCTCCGTAGACTACTTGGGAGAGGCAACCTTTATTCTAGGAATAAGGATCTACTAGGATAGATCTAAAAGTTGTTGACACTCTCCGAGAACTCATACATTGAATTAAATGTACGCGACCTGGTGTCTCATATGCTTTGAGCATATGAAGTCACAATCAGGCCATCCAGGTGATGTTCACTGGATCAATGTTAAGAACATCCTTAAGTATCTTAGACGAACTAATGATGCTTTCTTAAGCTATGGAGAATGAGAACTTGAAGTGACTGAGTTCACCGTTGCAAGTTTCCAAACCGACAAAAACGACTGTAAGTCGCAATAAGGGTACTATTTAGTTTGAATAACGGAACAATGAGCTCGAACTCTTCCAAGCAAGATACTGTTGCCGAATAAACAACAAAAGTGGAACTTTGCTGCAGCTGAGGCAGCAAAAGAAGCATTTTTTGGATCTATATAATCTTAATTAGATTAGGTGTAGTTCTATTAGAAGCTGAGCTAGGCCACATCACAGGCTAAAGAACTAATGGTCTCATCAATGATCCAAGTATGTACTTCAAATGGTTTCAACTGATTCGTCGGATCATACATCGTGGCGATGTGATGATCGAATAAAACGCATCAGATGATAACATTACAAATCCACTGACGAAAGCTGTTTCTCAGCAGAAGTGTGAGCGACCCGTACATAGTTCAGGTGTAGGACACTTGAGTGATTGGGTATAGGCCAAGTGGGAGATTGTTGGACAATTATGACCCATAGCCTCACTATTTGTACAGAACATGGTGTTGTTGTTTAAATAAACTATGTGACAAAGGAAATTGTTCTTTTATCATTGTAATTAGATTACCAAGATATATAAATGATAAAAGTCCATATGATTAGTACCGGATTAATAAGATATGAGACAATATTAATCCACTAAGGTTTAATCATCAAATATCCCTAGTCATAGTATTATCGAGACTGGACATCGATAATGCGGAATAGACTAGTATTGCACTTGTGCGCGTTATGGGAGCATAACGACATAGCTCTCATATATTTAAGTATTGGATACTTATGCAAGTGTGATATGAGGTTGTGTTTATAGATGGTACGGAAACAACTTCACTCTGGATAGACCCCTCAGAATCCCATTGGTAGTATGACTATGTGTCTATGACAAATATGTACGCGACCTGGTGTCTCATATACTTTGAGCATCTGCAGTCACTATCAGGCCGATCCAGGTGATAGTCACTGGATTGATGTTAAGAACATCCTTGAGTATCTTAGACTAACTAAAGATGTTTTCTTAGTATATGGAAATAGAGAACTTGAGGTAATTGGGTTTTACCGATGCAAGTTTCCAAACCGATAAAGATGACTGTAGTCGCAATCAGGGTACATATTTTGTTTGAATAACGGAGCAGTGAGCTGGAAATCTTCCAAGCAAGATACTGTTGCCAATTCAACAACAAAAGCGGAATATATTACTGCGGCTGAGGCAGCAAAAGAAGTATTTTGGATCTATAAATTCCTAATTGGATTAGGAGTAGTTCTGTTAGCAATTGAACTGGGCTACAACACATGCTAAGGAATCACGGTCTCATCAATGATCCAAGTATGTACTTCGATGGTTTCATCTGATTCGTGAGATCACACATCGTGGCGATGTGAAGATCCAAAAGATCGTTTAAGATGATAACCTTGCAGATCCGCTGACGAAAGCTTTATCTCAGCAAATGTTTGAGCGACCCATACATAGTTCAGGTGTTGGACACTTGAGTGATTGGCTATAGGCCATGTGTTGTAGCAATTGAGCTGGGCTACAACACATGCTAAGGAATCACGGTCTCATCAATGATCCAAGTATGTACTTCGATGGTTTCATCTGATTCGTGAGATCACACATCGTGGCGATGTGAAGATCAAAAAGATCGTTTAAGATGATAACCTTGCAGATCCGCTGACGAAAGCTTTATCTCAGCAAATGTTTGAGCGACCCATACATAGTTCAGGTGTTGGACACTTGAGTGATTGGCTATAGGCCAAGTGGGAGATTGTTGGACAATTACGACCCATAGCATCACTATTTGTAAAAGTCATGGTGTTTTTGTACAAATTAACTATGTGACAAAGGAAATTGCTCTTTTATCATTTTGTAATTGGAACTTGGCTATATAAATGATAAAAGTCCATATGATTAGTACCAGATTAATAAGATATGAGACAGTATTAATCCACGAAAGGTTTAATCATTAAATATCCATAGTCGTAGTATTATCGAGATTGGACATCAATAATACGGAATAGGCTAGTATTGCACTTGTGCGTGTTATAGAAGCTTAACAACATAGTTCTCATATATTTAAGTATTGGATACTTATGCAAGTGTGATGTGAGGTTCTGTTAGCCGTTGGACCGGGAACAGCTTCGCTCTAGATAGACCCCTTTGAATCCTATTGGTATTATGACTATGTGTCTATGGGAATCCGAATCAGGGTAGGTGTATGTGGTCTTATCCTGAGACTTGCATCGCTAATACTTGCGACAATCAGTACACTTTGGTTTTGATCATTCAGAGCTTTAACAGGTTCTGTGTACGCCTCTTCTGGGTTTACTGAGAATCGTAGTGTATTGGGTGTGATGTCAAGATGGAAGTATCACTTCAGTCATATGAAGATGATGATCACGCAGGATACAAAACTAATACTCTTAAATGATGCAGCTATCGGGATAGTATGACTAGGTCATGATTATCCAATTACAGAGACTAGTTGCTAGTGATCTGATATATGCTTCGTACGAGGCAGACACAATTCCAGCCATATGCCTAGCATGTGACATCTGATATTGGATCGTATTATGCAATACATTGTATACTACGCCTGATACATATTATATATTCCTCGTTGAATATTTCTGGAGAATTGGGTAGGCACGGTGCTTTGCTAGAAGCCAACCATGTCTTGTAAATCAGTAAGAATTGTGTACCGGTTACGCGCGTGTCGGATAGTCCGACAACCGTATTTACTTCCAACATATCCATGGATCTCTTAGGTCACTTCCCAAAGATTCACCAATGACATTGACTCGAACAGAATTAATCTGGGATTAATTAAGAGAGAGAAAATTAATCTGGGATTAATTAGGACAAGAATTAATCTGGGATTAAATTCATCTAGAAGAGAGAACGCGATTAATTTGGAATTAATCGATTAAATAAACTTAATAGTTAAATTGGATTTTTCTATTTAATTTATTTATTTGGGCTAAAATAATATATCGGATATATTAATTGAAATGGATTTCAATACGGAATTAAAATTGGATTTTAATTCAAGCGAACGAATTAATTTGGAATTAATTCGATAGTGACTATTGTAATAATTTTGCTACGTATTATTATTTAATTAAATTGGATTTAATTACGTCACGACGGAAAATTCGTTTAATTGGATTAAACGAACCCGGGCCCAAATGTGTGTTGTAAGCCAACTTGAATTTGGAATTCAAAAGTGGGTGGGACCCACAACTCACATCATTGTCAAATTGTGATGGTGGTAGTTGGAAATAGTGATTGGATTGGATTATTTAAAACACACAACAACAGAAAATCAAGTGCCACTTTTGGAAAGTTACTATTCACTCATCCTCTCCATCTCTCTTGGCCGAACATGCTTCCTATTCTCCTTGAATTTTGTACAAAAATTACCATTGCTAGCACTTTGAGAGTAAACAAGGTGATAGGGAAACCTACCATTGAGTTTGGAATACAATTTAAAGCTTGAAGCTTATACATCCAAAGGAATTTTGAAAATGAAAATTCTACGTCATTGTAAGTTATTTACAAACTTATCTTGATAATTCAACACTACAATCAGTTTAGATGATCGGGCAGGTAGGACACTAATATAGGTGTTGTGCATTGTTGGATAATATGACCATAGCGTCACTATTTGTACAGATCATGGTGTTGTTGTACAAATTAACTATGTGACAAAGGAGATTGCACTCTTATCATTTGTGATTAGATCACCTTAGATGTATAAATGATGAGAGGTCCCTATGATTTGTTCCTGGACGGAGAATGATATGAGACAGTATCAGTCCACGTAGGATAAATCATTAAACATCCCTAGCCGGAGTATTATCGAGACAGGACATCGATAATGCGGAATAGGCTAGTATTGCACTTGTGCGCGTTGTGAGGGCACAACGGCATAGTTCTCATATATTTAAGTATTGGATACTTATGCAAGTGCGATAGGAGGTTGTGTTTCACCGATGGTACGGGAAACAGCTTCGCTCTGGATAGACCCCTCGGAATCCCATTGGTATTATGACTATGTGTCTATGGGAGTCCGACATCAGGGTAGGTGTATTTGGTCTTAACCTGAGACTTGCATCGCTAATGCTTACGACAATCAATATACTTTGGTTGAGGTCGTCTAGGACTCTAACCGGTTCTGTGTACGCCAATACTGGGTATATTGAGAATCGTAGAGTGTGGGGTGTGATGTCAAGACGGAAGTATCACTCCAGTCATAGTGGAGATGATGTCACGCAGGATACGGTATTAGTGCTCTTAAGTGATGCGCATCCAATCGTGATATTATGACTAGGTCATGAATATCCGATTATAGAGACTAGTTACCAGACATCCGACATGTGCTTCGGACGGGGCAGACACTTATCCAGCCCCAGCCCTAGCACGTGACTATCCGATACTGGACCGACATACGCAATACTTGGTATACTACGCTTGATATAGATCTTAATATTCTTAGATGAATATGACCGGAGATTTTGGTAGACATCGTGCTTTGCTAGGAGCCGACCTTGTCTCGTAAATCGGTAGAACGTAGTACTTGGTACGTGCGTGATTCGGATACTCCGACGACCGTATTTACTGCCAACTTATCCGGGGATCTCATGGGTCGCTTCCCGATAATCCACCGATGACGCATAACTCGCACTCTTAAATAATCTGGGATTATATAGAAGAGAGAGAAAATTAATCTAGGATTAATTAAGGAGATATTTTATCTAGGATAAAATATCGTCAAGAGAGAGATAACGATTAATTTGGAATTAATCGGTAAATTAATATATTCGATATATTAAACGAAATTGATTTCGACGCGGAATTAAAATTAGATTTTAATTCGGGCGAACGAATTAATTTGGAATTAATTCGTTAGCGACGTGAATAGTGAATTCGCTAGGCGTAATCATTTAATTACGACGCAACGGAAAGTTCGTTAATTTGGAATTAGCGAACCCGAGCCCGAGTGTGATTGCGAGCGCATTCGTATTTGAATTCGAGTGCGGCGTCGCAAGTCACATCAAGCGTCAAATCATTCGTCACATCAAGCGTCAAATCAAATGTCATTTGAGTGATGTGATTGATTGAAAAGACAAATAGTCACTTTGAGTGATGGTAGTTGTTGGAATAGTGATGGTTGTTGGAAAGTTTGATTTGCTTTTGTATTTGACTTTTATATGTCAAATAATTGGTAAATCAAATTATTATTTTTGGAAAAATATATAAGTGTATTAGATACACTTTTCAAAACAATTCAACACAATTCTCTTTCTCTCTTACTTCTCTTATCTCACGCCCAAGGGGCTCCAAAAACAGCTCACTGGTTTCTTCCAAAAACGTGAGCAGTGGGAAGCAAGAGTGGATGTTCATGGTGAAAATCCAAGTGCTAGCACACTTACGAGACTTGCGAAGGTGGTAGGGAGGTTCACCCATGAGCCGGGATCCGTTCGACGAAGCTTGGAGCTCCGTTTCGCAGCTCAAAAACAGAAGACGGAAGGCAGTGAACTGCACAACCAGTGAGCAGTCCACGCCCAATGCAGTGAGGTTTTTGAAATTTTTTTGCTTGCCGCGTCTCTCAACCGATCGATGTGAGTATTCCGCTACCTCCATTGATGTGTTCACACATGATTTTCATTGCTTGTTTGATCTTGGGACCTAGAATAAACCTAACAATGGCATCAAGAGCCTTAGGTTCAAGCATGAAAAATGTAGGGCTTAAAATTTGGGTAAATTTGTTTTGAGCATGATTTGAATAAATTGATGTTTGAGTATGCTTATAACATGTCTAATTGCATTTTGGTTGGACCAATTTGTTGAAAATTAATTTGGAATATTTTCCCCAAAATATTGATGTTGGCCGAATTTAAAGGGAATTTTAATTCTTGGAATTTTTTGATTTTGATTCATTAGATGAATTAGAATCATTAGGATGATGTTAATTTAAGGTCAATTGGATTGAATTTTGAATTGAACATAAATCCCAATTTTTCCCTTGGCCGAATTGGGTATGCCCTTGAATGTCTTGGATTTTGATTTTATGAACATTGGATGTGTATGAAATCATTGGAAGTTAATACGTTGTCGATTGTGTAATTAATCGGATTGAATTCAAATCGGACAAATAACCTTCCTTGGCCGAGACTAAAGAAGCATGTAATGGGTTTGATTTTTTCATTTATGTGTTGGACAATGATAATGATAATGAGCATGATTAATTGGACTAATTTGATGTTTTGGAAATGTTGATTTAGGTGATTAATCATATTATACACTTTAGGTAATTAAATTGCTAAATTGGATTTATGTAATTTAATTATTTGAGGCCTTAAAATTGGATTTGGGCTATTAATGTTGTTTGGGCTTATTGGGCTTTGTTTTACAAGTTGGGTTTAGGCCAAATGGATTGGATCCAATTGGGCCCAAAACCTTAACCATAAAGCCCAAATGCGACTAATGAACCTTTAAAGTTCAATTGGGCCTAATGGGCCAAGATTGATTTATGGGCTTATGGGGTAAATCCCGGATTGGACTTTGGTTATCGGTTTGACCCGAGTTGACCAAAAGTCCACGCCTTAAGAAATCAATTAAAAGCCCATTGGACTTTAATTGAATTGACGTTGGACGTTAATCGGTCTTTGAGACGCGTTACGATTAAATTTGGAATTTAAATCGTTAAAGGTTTATTAAATAAAGTGTAATATTTAATTTGGAATTGAATAGTGAATTAGTATTAAATACATGTTAAATTGGATTTAATGATGTAGTTTAATTTAATTCAAGAATTCGTACTTTGAGTACTTATTCGCAAAAACGAGTTTGACTCGAGCAAAATCAAATCGTTGTTTGAACATTGGATGATCACATAATTATCAGATTAATTAATTTGATTAGATTGATTGATAGCATGCTTATGTGTGAATACGTGGTTGATGAATGAATAATGTATATCGGATGGATATTAGATGGGTGGGCAATTTTAGAAATTGTTGTAATAAATTCGATTTATTAAATTGGACCTTCGTGTCCAGCCTTATCACCTTTATTCTCTTTGTATTCTCTTCTCACCTATTCCCCTCAATGTAAATGAGGTTTCTTTAGAAGTGTAGTGTAACGGGTAGAAGTAGTACAAGTGCTAGCTTGAGTGAGAAAGGGAGAGATTTGATCTAGGATCAATGTAAAGTATCCATCCGCATATCATTATTATTTTATTTCATACTCGCTTTATTATGTATTTAGAATGCATGTTTAAGGGTGTATGATGATGAGACCTTAACAAAGATAATTAAATTGGTAGCCAATTTGCACGCGAAAAACCCTCAACAAATATCATGCGTTTTTCCTTCCATTGAGTGATTCTTACTCAAGATCCGAGATTGGCATGGGTTGTTGGCCAAAGTCAAGCCCCTGTCCGTCGAAGATGTGTTTGAATCACGAAGCTTTGTTCCATATTGGTGTCTTGTCCAAGTTGTGGTTTGTTGGCCAAAGTCAAGACCACTTCTTGTCCATCGACATTGATTACGAAGCTTCCATGGTCAATGGGTCCGCGCTTGACTGGGATCATTAGGTTTGTTGTGCCAAAGCCAAGGCCTAGTTGATTCAGAGGAAAAAGGTTAGGGTATATATTGGATATATAGGCATATATGAGATATATGTTTCGGACTTGGATGTCCACCTACTGGATCTAGGAGTTGGATGATATCCAATTGATCTTCGAGATCTACCTAGTTAATTATCATACAATTTGTTGGCCAAAGTCAAGATTGTGTGATATTTAACGGGATCCTAGCCCACTAGGAAACACGGTTTCCCGAGTACTCGACAGAGAGGTGTAGAGACTTGCCGAAAAATAGTGGGAGGCAAGAATTGAATTTGCAATATTCGTTCAATTACTCGCCATACGCGCTCAAACAAATATCATTCGTCGTAATATTAAATGTTAGTTGGACTAATATTTAAATTGTTGTTTTTAATTAACAGTTGGACTGTATTATATTTGATTATATAATTGGATTATAGTAATCAATATATTTGAATTAATTGATTTCAATTTACAGTTGATTTTATAGTTAGACTATAGTAATCAATGTAATTGAGGTTAATTAATTTAGACTATATTTGATTATATAGTTGGACTATTATAATCATTATAATATATAGTACCACATATCGTTGATTAAATAGTTGGACTATTAGAATCAAGATTAAAATTGAAAGATTGGACATTTAAATATAATCTTGGATTAAAATATTTAAATGGTTTAATTTTCAAATTGGGAATTAAATTTCAGGATAGTCCTGGAAATAAATAATAAGTTATTCTATTTGATAAAATAACCTATTATGCCTAAGCCCAGAATCAAGCAAATAAGTAGAGCATAATCTTTGGAAGACTTATGTGATGATGACTTTAGTGCTTAATTCATAATACTTGACATAAATCTATGTTTAGATTTAAGAAGTATTAAAATTGCAATTAATAATTCTTGGAGAATAAATGACTAATCTCAAGGAGATAAAGTCAAACTTTGCAATTAAGCTAGTAGCGCAAGGCGCACCTTACTTCAATATTCTAGAAACCCAAGGCTTGGCCAGAGGCTTCTGAAATATTGGAAAGGGCAAAGGCAAAATCATTATGATCTTCTGGGAAGATAAAGGACATATCCCAAAGTGACTGTCGTTTGGATATGGCAGACACGAAGGAATTAAAGAAAGGGCGAGGGCTCTGACTTTAAAAATTATTTGTCAAAGTTATGTTCACTACTAGTATTAAAATTAGATTTTAAATACTTAGTGTGGTACATAAAATATATGTATTGATGTTCAGAATCCGCTATGAGCTGGATACTGACTTCAAGCTGAGATTGCTCTACGAATCGGAAACGGGACGAAAGTCGCTGTTTCGACTGTAGATACCTAAGTTTAGGAACTACCCTTCGGGTGTGTACTTAAATTAGGAACTGTTATAATGTAACTAGTTGGACTAGTAACATTATCTCTATATCAGTGTTTAATCCGTTGCGGATAAACCTTTATATTCTAGAACACTAAAGTGTTTCATTATATAAAGATGATACTGAGATAAACACATTAGATGTGAGAAACAGTATTTATATTTTGAATATAATTAAAATCTCAAACATATAAAATGACAAATAAATAGCTCAAATTGATTTGATCAATAGAGACTTATTTGTGGCATTGTCGTCTGGGACACAATTAAATAAGACTCGTATATCCACACTTTTGAAGAGTGGGTACTAGGACTGTTTTGACTAATCAAATAAAGTCTACGAATCTAGTTTATTAGGTAAAGCACCTAAAACACTATTTACTTGGTAATAGTGAAAAAGCCACCGATCTGTTAGCCCTATTCATTGTGAAGATAGTGGGCCCATATCTAGCTAGGCTAGATGTGAACATGAATATTTCGTGACCTTAGCGGATGTGGCATCACGTTATGGTTATGTGTTTCTTTTGAAGAACACAAATCGGAAACTTTTAGAGTTTCGACACGAAGTAAACAAACAGATCGGCTATAGTATTATACCGTCACGGTAAGACTGTAATGAAAATACTTAAGCATTAAGTTTCATACATACATGAAAGAGTATGGTATTCTTTCAGATGAGGACTCCTCCCGAGACACGTCAGTTTGACGGTGTGTCCGAACTAAAAACTGAATTTTTTGGACAAGATAAGGTTAAATTATGAGTCGCTCTGAGCTATCATTTCCTTCAACAGGATATGTGTTAACAGTGCAAAAACGTATTTAGAATAAGGTTCCATGAAAATCTGTTTGACAGATGTCATATAGGATATGGACAGGGAAGAAACAGGGTTTCACACTCCTGAAAATTTGGGTATGCCAGGCATAACGTTTGGATGATACCAAACTAGAACCCAAATTGGATAAGTGCCAATGTTGGTTGTCCTAAAGGAAACCATAAGTATAGTACTTATAAATCTCCAATGAGAACAATATAATTGTTGCTCACCATGCGGTTTTTCCTAAGAGGAATACCGATATGCAGTGGTCAGTGGGAGGATAGTGATACTCGATGAAAATCGGAGTAGTAATACTGTTCGAAGCACGAAATCCTTAATGGAACACAAACGGTTCATCAAGGATGAATTTATACCATTAATCTTCGAATACACAAGAACATCGTAGATCGGATAGAGTCAGAAAACAACCTAGGGTATGGGTTTCTGATCTAACCCTCATAAAGATATCAATCTTATGGAGGTATACCATCCGACTACGTTTTGAGGAAGTGATACAAGGTATCGAGTCCTTATTATGGCAAAGTACCATGAGTCCGAAATGGATTCCATGTATAACAACTACTTTGGACACTAGTTGTTGTACCGCAAGGCATTGTGCCTATTGGTACATTAAACGTCTTCAAGGAAGACATACATGGATGGCAACATACCAACGTACAAAGCTAGGCTTGTGACGGAAAGGTATCGTTATCAACATTGTGTTAATAACGGTTCAACCTTTTACCTGTTGCCACTGTAAATCCATTTGGATAATGCGTGCTGAAGCTGTACATTTCATTTATGAAATGTGTCAGTTGTAGATCAAAATCGCTTTCCTGAAAAGGAAACCTTTTGGAGGATGTTTACAACATCCTGACGATTTTGTATAACCAACAAACGAGGTTTGCGGGTTATTCGATCCATGTTTGGATTGAAGCAAGCATAAGGTTCTTGGAACTGACGTTTTGAAATAATCATAATGGTTCATGATTTGACTCAAAACGAAATAATTCTTGTGTATATAAGGAGGTTAGTGGAGAGCGCACTGACAGTTAAATTCCCATATAGCAATTGGTGAAAGCTTGGCTTTCATAGATATTCTTTCAATAGAAATTCTCCGTAGAATTCTGGGGAGTAACAACCTTTATTCAAGGAATAAAGATCTACTGGGATAGATTTGGAGTTGTTAACACTCTCTGGAAATTATACATTTAAATGTACTTAATATGGTGTCTCATACGCTTTGAGCATATGGAGTCACAAACAGGACAATCCAAGTGATAGTCACTGGATTGAAGTAAGAACATCTGTTAGTATCTCAGAGAACTAAAGATGCTGTCATAAACTATGGAGAAGGAGAACTTGAAGTGACTGGGATCACCGCTGCAAGTTTCCAAACAATTAAATACTACGGTACTATAAAGTTTGAATAACGGGACAGTGAGCTGGAAATCTTCCAAGCAAGATAACCTGTTGCCGAATAAACAACAAATGCGGATTATTGCTGCAGCTGAGGCAGCAATAGAAGCCATTTGGATCAAAAATAAATCTAATTAGATTAGATATAGTTCTGTTAGCTGCTGAGCTAGGCGTCAGCACAAGCTAAGGAATTAAAGGTCTCATCGACGATCCAGATATATACTTCTATATTCATCTGATTCGTTCGGATCATACATCGTGGCGATGTGATGATCGTATAAATCGCATCGGATGATAATCATGCAAATCCGCTGACGAAAACCTTTTCTCAGCAATTTGAGCGAACCGTACATAGTTCGGGTGTTAGACACTCGAGTGACTGGCTATGTGCCAAGTGGGAGATTGTTGGATAATATGACCCATAGCGTCACTATTTGTACAGATCATGGTGTTGTTGTACAAATTAACTATGTGAAAGGAGATTGCACTCTTATCATTTGTGATTAGATCACCTTAGATGTATAAATGGTGAGAGGTCCCTATGATTTGTTCCTGGACGGAGAATGATATGAGACAGTATCAGTCCACGTAGGATAAATCATTAAAATCCCTAGCCGGAGTATTATCGAGACAGGACATCGATAATGCGGAATAGGCTAGTATTGCACTTGTGCGCGTTGTGAGGGCACAACGGCATAGTTCTCATATATTTAAGTATTGGATACTTATGCAAGTGCGATAGGAGGTTGTGTTTCACCGATGGTACGGGAAACAGCTTCGCTCTGGATAGACCCCTCGGAGTCCGACATCAGGGTAGGTGTATTTGGTCTTAACCTGAGACTTGCATCGCTAATGCTTACGACAATCAATATACTTTGGTTGATGTCGTCTAGGACTCTAACCGGTTCTGTGTACGCCAATACTGGGTATATTGAGAATCGTAGAGTGTTGGGTGTGATGTCAAGACGAAAGTATCACTCCAGTCATAGTGGAGATGATGTCACGCGGGATACGGTATTAGTGCTCTTAAGTGATGCACATCCAATCGTGATATTATGACTAGGTCATGAATATCTGATTATAGAGACTAGTTACCAGACATCCGACATGTGCTTCGGACGGGGCAGACACTTATCCAGCCCCAGCCCTAGCACGTGACTATCCGATACTGGACCGACATACGCAATACTTGGTATACTACGCTTGATATAGATCTTAATATTCTTAGATGAATATGACCGGAGATTTTGGTAGACATCGTGCTTTGCTAGGAGCCGACCTTGTCTGTAAATCGGTAGAACGTAGTACTTGGTACGTGCGTGATTCGGATACTCCGACGACCGTATTTACTGCCAACTTATCCGGGGATCTCATGGGTCGCTTCCCGATAATCCACCGATGACGCATAACTCGCACTCTAAATAATCTGGGATTAATAGAAGAGAGAGAAAATTAATCTAGGATTAATTAAGGAGATATTTTATCTAGGATAAAATATCGTCAAGAGAGAGACAACGATTAATTTGGAATTAATCGGTAAATTAATATATTCGATATATTAAACGAAAAATTAGATTTCGACGCGGAATTAAAATTAGATTTTAATTCGGGCGAACGAATTAATTTGGAATTAATTCGTTAGCGACGTGAATAGTGAATTCGCTAGGCGTAATCATTTAATTACGACGCAACGGAAAGTTCGTTAATTTGGAATTAGCGAACCCGAGCCCGAGTGTGATTGCGAGCGCATTCGTATTTCGAATTCGAGTGCGGCGTCGCAAGTCACATCAAGCGTCAAATCATTCGTCACATCAAGCGTCAAATCAAATGTCACTTTGAGTGATGTGATTGATTGATGTGATTGATTGAAAAGACAAATAGTCACCATGTCTGCCACACCATTTTGTTGAGGAGTGTATGGTGTAGTAGTCTGCCTTTTGATGCCTTCTTGTTGACAATATGAATCAAAATTCCTTGCTGTAATAATTTACTCCATTATCTATCCCTAAACATTTGATTCTTTTCCTCCAGTTTCTACTTCATTATGCTTTGAAGTTTCTAAAAACTGACATTACATTACTCTGACTTTTTGATCTGGTACACCTAATATCTTTAGAAAAGTCATTAATAAATGATACAAACTATTTTGCTTTCCCCAGAGATTGAACCAATGCTTCCCAAACATCAGAGTGAATAAAGTCTAAAATGGTTTTACTCTGTGCACTTGACTTGCTGAATTTTAATTTGTTTTGCTTACTTGTAACACAATGCTCACAAAACGGTAGACTAACCGCTTTCAAGCTTGAGAGTAGCTTTTAATTGACGAGAATTTTCATTCACTGTTCTGACATGTGGCATAGTTTCCGATGCCACAATATAGAAGCTTCCTCTCTAGAATCCAGTGATGCTACTGATGCATTTGCTTCCTGAATCGCGTCTTCCAAGAGCATATACAAGTTTGCTGAGATATTTTCAGCTTTCAAGACTATAAGTGCTCCTTTCACCATTTTTAATATCCCATTTTCAATAACGATCTTGTATCCGAGGTCATCTAACTGTCCAACTGACAGAATATTTTTCTTCATTTCCACAACATGTCGAACATCTTGTACAGTGCGAATAGTACCATCGTACATCTTTATTTTGATGGCTCCAATCCCAATAATTTTCAGGGCATGATCATTGCCTAGAAAAACCGATCCCTCCAGAGACAAGTTCATAATGACATAACCATTCTCTCCTAGACGTCATGTGCCATGTTTCTGCAGAATCAACTAACCATGCATCACTTATTTGTTTTTTGCTATTATTGGACACCATTGCTACTTCACTGTAAAGTGAGCCACCTTCTTCAAAAGTAATTGCAACACATCCCTGAGATTTTGTAGCAACATAAGATTTTTCTCCACCATTCTTCAGATTCCAACAATCTTCTTTGATGTGCCCTTTATTGCCACAATTATAGCATTTAATATTCTTCTTACTTTTTGATTTCGATCTGCGATGTTTTTGACTCCCACTTGAGCCACGTTCTGTTGATCTCCCTCTTATCATCTCCAATGTTTCTACTTGTTGCGAACTAGATGATAAGTCTTCCTCATTTTTATGCCTAGTCTCTTCTTCCAAAGCAACAGTTGTAACTTCGTCAAAGACTAGATTACTAGTGAAAACATTACTTGTCAAGTTGATGATAAGTTGATCATACGAATCAGACAGACTTTGAAGTAGATTCCCCGCACGTTCATTTGTTGATATATTATAATCTAAGACAATGAGTTGGGAAAATAGTGTATTCAAGTTGTTGATGTGATCCGTCATGGATTTGGACTCACTCATTCAAATAGTGTAAAGTCTCATCTTCAAGAAGATCTTTTTGTGAAGTTACTTGACCTCATACAATTTGGTAAGTGCATCCCAAATCTCTTTTGCAGTCATCTTCTCTGCAGCATTGGATAACACAGAATCTACTAAGGCTAGATGCAAGTTGCATATAGCGTTGTCATCCATATCCTTCCATTTTTCATCAGTTATTCCATATGGTCTCTCTCCAATCGCCGCCAAGCAATTGTCTTTTCTTAAGATTGCTTTTATTTTAAGTTTCCATAGGGAAATGTTGCTCTCTTTGAACTTCTCAATTTTGAACTTTCCTGCCATGTTTTTTATGACGATCAGCTTCTCACTTAAACCGGCTTTTACTATTTCTCTGTGAATAATACCGTATAAGATACCGTATATGTGAATATTACCATATATGTGAACAGTATAGTATAAATGAATAATATTGTATACATGTATAGTACCACATACGTGAATAATATCGTATACATGAATAGTACCATATATGTGAATAGTACTATATCACTGTTAGGGGATCGTGGGCTAAAGCTGACACATAAGTAAAGTGAAATTGAGAATAATTATTAGTTCATGAGGTTTTTCCTACCATATAACAATACAATAATACTTATGAAGCTTAGCCTACTATAAATCTTAACAATAAAATAAAGCAATAAGACACTGATTTAACGTGGTAAAAAACCTCAATGTGAGGGAAACATCCACGGGCAAATGTAGAAGGATTTCACTATAGTGGAAAGAATTTTACCACCTCTCTCTAAACACAATGAGTGTACAATCTCACACTCTTTTAGAATATGACAATTACAACTCTCTCACAAACTCTTAAGAATAAACTATATTTTCTCTTAGAATACAGAGGATTTGGTTGAGAATGAGATAAATAAAATAATGAAATGAAGCCTCTATTTATAGGCATGTGATTCACTGTGCAAATAGTGAAATCTATTTTTTTATTATTTTATTTTTAAACATGTGGGACCCACCCAATATAATTAATTAATTTATTTTCTATTCATGCTTTCGGTGCATGTGATGTCTTTATTTTAATAATAAATTATTAAATAATCATTTATTTGAAGTTTTTTTAATTATGTTTGATTATGTTTGCCTTACTATACTTCTACTGCTTTGACCTCTATTATTGAGTAGAAATGGAATTAGAAAAAATAAAACCATTAATATATTAATTTTGAATTTTTGTTTAAGCTTGTCCGTATATGGTCCTATTTTTTTCATTATAGCTTATGGCCAAGGGTCTTAAAGTTTTTTTTTATTATAATATTTTGCTATGATTAGAGATGTCCAATAAACCGTGACATGGCAGTCTAGCATATCGGAAGTGAGTCCATGCGAGCTCATATGCCATGACGGGCCGACCTATTGAGTTGGTTGGTCGTGTCATGTCGTGACACGCTCAAAAAGTGGTTCTTTACTCTCAAGTATAAGAGTGTCGAAGTAATAAAATAACCCGGTAAGTTTGGGGTCGATCCACAAGGAATAGATTTAGTAAAATAAAATAACAATTTAAGTAAAAATAAAAAGGCTTGATTTGTTTGAAGTGATTGGAGAATTTTAGATTGGACGACAATAATAAAATAAAATACTAGAATTAGGGGATCCACTTTTAGTATTTTAAATATAGAAATCTGACTTTTTAAAATATATAAATTGTCATTATTACGCAATTAATTTATTTCATGAATTAATTATGCCAAAATAAATAAAACCAGCCATAAAGGCGGTGATAACTTTTATCTATAACAAGTCCAGTTAGGTACTTAATTATGTCAAATAAATAAAACCAGCCATATAGGCGGTATCAAAGTTTGTCAATAATTAATCCAGATTTAAATTAAGTATTAATCATTAGATTACAATTTATATATTATAATATAAGTGAAATTAATTTATATTTTTATTTTAAAAACTTCACCATTTTCCCCAACAAAATGAAATTAGCTACTCATAATTTGAATAAAAAACATATAATTTTATTGCTGAAAGAAAAAGAAATTATAAGAAAAATAAAATACACAAGAGCTGGATCTCTTCACAAAACCTCAGATAGAATTCTATGGAGGAAGCTGCTAAAACTAAGGTGTTGAGCACCTCTTGCTTGCTAAAGCTTGCAAATTGCAAGCTGTTAGCAATAATATTTATTTTTCCTTTTGTTGCCATCACCGAAAGGTGATGGAAACTTTATTTTTTTAATAATATAAATATATTATAATATATATATAATCTTGGTGAGACCTCCAATATAATATATATATATCAAAGATTTTATATATAAAATTTTGGTGGATCTTCCAAATATATTATAATAATAAAACAATAATATAATACATTTGTGGGTAAATACATCATAAGCTCATTTTGTCGTCAATCTAAACACGGTGAATGTTTTCCAAGTCCGATTTGAATCTAGCTGTCACGCTTTTTTTTGGGTTTTCTTGGTCCTGAAATTCAGATCTCTTATTCATTTTTCCTGTTGAGTTTCCAAAAAGTAGTTTTTACCTACACAATAAATAAAATAAAAATAAAAATATAATTATTATTTAACAAATGTGCTTAATGTAAAATGATTAATTTTTATTTTAATAAATGTGCACTTTTTAGTGTTCATCACACCTCCAACCAGATTATTATTAGTCTCTAGTAATTTAAGCGAAAAAAAGGAAAAAAAAAAACTTTAAAAAGACAAATTCTTATCCAAATTAATAATTGTTTTCTTTATTTCTAAATGATCAAATAAATGAATTCTCCTCTACTGTTTACCTTTCTTTCATACACATATAAAACAATGTATTAATCAATTCATTGTGCCCACAATATTTATAGGTCTCGTTGAAAAGAGAGTAATATTTTTGTCCTAAAATTATATTAGAGTTCACACCCTTTGGCAATGAAAGTTTATTTATAAATACAAAAATAGATTTTTTTAATGATGTATCTTCAATCCTTGTAACGAGTTTTGAGCCAATGACTCCCAAACTAGTTGGCTTTAGGGCACTAGATGTTAATACACCCCTACGGACTTAGTTGCTCAGATCTCAGATATTAAAAAGAAAAAGTGTATGATTTCCTTAAGTTTTCTCTTTAATCCATGTAACGAGCTTTGGGTCAGTGACTCCCAGACCAGTTGGTCTTAGGGCACTAAGTTTTAAAAAACTCATACAAACTTAATTGCTCGAGTTAGAGATGCTACGAAATCGAACTTATTCACACATTTTTTCTTACAGACTCAAGCTCTACCGTTTTATGTGAACAATCATTGCTTACTGAGGCAAGATGTTTGGTTACTAAGTAAAAGCATGGTTAGATTTTTTTTTTAAATAAACACTAATTTCACTACCTTTAGGTGCTACCTCCAAAAAACTAGAGAACTGAATATTACAAAATTTTCACTTACAACCATGTTTATATGTTACTGTGTATGTTGATAATACCTGTCAGATGAGCATATGAAGAACAAATTTAATCAATAATATGGAGAATTCACAAATTTAAATTATTCAAAAAGAAAATAACAAAAATAACTTGTTACAAATTGTTTAGAGATGCATCTCAAAAGAGAAAATCCTTACACAGCCACCTCTGAACAACAATTCCAATTAGTTAGTCAAAAATTTATTGTTAGTTTGTGTGTAATTTTTTTAAAACACAAAACAAAATCAAAACAAAATATATTTTTTTACACACAAAATAAAAACAAAGCAAAATCATCATGGTAAAAACTTTTTTTAAATAAAACAACAAAACAAAAACTAATTTTTTTTAAAGATAAACACAATAATGAAACATAAAATAAGAACTATCTAGTCAACTATCCCCTCCCCCAACCAAATTGAGACATTAACCCCAATGTCTGAAGAAGTAGAAGTAGAGTTTAGAAGACATCGCTTGATAAGTGTGGAATTGACAATTGAATCTACGACTATTTAAAAGAGGTCAATTTTTTATTCATAAGCTAAGAGTTGGTCAATTAAATCATCAACTTTTCTTACAGTTAGAAAGATATCTTTTACCGATTTTGAAACAAACCCATTTCTTTTGGCATCCTCAATAAATACAAAAAGAAAATAAAAAAATCCATAAACATTAAGTAGTCCAATGGGTTTTTGGTGAATGTTCAAGTTCGCCCATGACACAACTGTGAATATTTCTTCTAACGTGCCAAGCCCACCTGGTAAAGCGTCCGCATGATTGATAATTTCAGTAAGTCTTTCAGACATACCTGAGATAATACATTCTTCTCCATTTGATTTTCCGATGAGGTTTTTCTCTCTCAAAGGTTTTGGAATGATCCCCAAAACTTGATTGCCACCTTGATGCACGACCTTTAAAACACATGTCATCAGTCCAAGATTGCCACAACTATATACTAAGTGCATGTTTCTTTCCGCCATAACTCTACCCAATTCTTTTGCAGCCTCAACAAATTCTGGTTTAGTTCCAAGGCTAGTTCCAGAAAACACACAAATATTAATTACTCGTCTTCTTGAAGTTGTTTCCATTTTTGTTCTCTCTCTTATCTAGATGGGTTGAAGAGAGAAATAACGAGCTGTATTTATGGATCCTGAAAAAGGATGAGTAATAAAAGCACTAGTACTTGTAAAATGATAATTGTCAGATGAACAATAAAATAGATCGCGAAAGTAAAAAAAGTTTAGATACTGTCGGTAAAAGTAAAGGAAATGAAAACAGTAAATTAAATTAAATCAAAACAGTAGTTTAAAGTAAAGGAAATCAAAGAAATAAATTGAAAAATATGTACTGGTAGTTGTGATTGTGGCTCACATATTCCTCTGATTTGACATCCAGTAACGGCTTGAACGCCTTCTATGGGGCATGGATATGCTTCCCATTCATTTTTCTTATAAATTGGCAAACATGGTCTTTTAAAGTCAGATCCCGAGACTATATTGTTTTTTTTTTTAAATTGTGTATGCAAATTGCGAATTACTCGATGAACATGTCCACTAGGATGCGTCTCAAGAGTCAATGATATATCATCTAAAAACTTTTTACTTAAGCCATCTCTAACAAATTGAATTTTATCTTTGCGATTGTCAGACACCATTCCTAAAGAATGACAACAAGTATTGCACGTCCAGCGTGCACATTTATAACAAACACCTAATTATTTAGCTCTTTGTGTTTTTAAGGGTGAGCAAAACCGATTCCGGTTCCGGTTCCGCATGGAATCGGAACCTACCCGGAAAAAATCGGTTCCTAACTAAGTGGAACCAGAACCTACCCAATTAAATATGGTACCCTATTAATCGGTTCCAATTCGGTTCCACGTGGAATCAGAACCTACCCAATTAAATAGGGTACCCTATTAATCGGTTCCAATTCAGTTCTGCGTGGAACCGAAACCTATCCAATTAAATAGGGTAACCTATTAATCGGTTCCAATTTGGTTCTAGTCCGGTTCTGATTTACCCTATTTATTTTTTATTGTCAAACTTTGAAAATACAATTATTTCTCACACTTGAATATTACATAATATTATTGGCAACTGTCTTTACAGAAATAAAATAATAAATAAAATAGCATATTGTATAATATTTTTGACTCAATATATAATATTCTTATAGAAAATGCTTAGGTTTAAATTAGGTTTTAATTGGGTTTGAATTTGGATTATGAAATTGGGTTTAAAAACTGGTTATGAAATTAGGTTTAAATTGGGCTTTAATTTAGGTTATGAAATTGCGTTTAAATTGTGTGTTAATTTGGTTCCGAAATTGGTTCTAAATTCGGTTCCCAAAACAGGTTCCGATTCTCGTTCCGAAATTTGATTCCCAAAACAGGTTCCGGTTCTGGTTCCGAAATTCAATTCTCAAAACAGGTTCCGATTCCGGTTCCAAAATTCGGTTCCGATTTTGACCATTTTGGAATCGGAACTGGACCGGTTAAAATCGGTTCCTTCAATTTAGAATCAGAACCAAACCCGGAAATTTGGTCCGTTTCCAATCAGTTCTGGTTCTACCCGGAAGCGGTGTTTTCCCTAAACTAGGCATGTAAGAAATGAAAGAGTCAGATGACTCATATGCCAAGCGAACCATTGCTTCAATTATCCAACGAATATCATTAGGAATATCATGGATCATAAGATACCTCATTCTTTCGTTGTGTGCTTTGTAAATTTTCATCAGAGCATTTTTAGGGAAAGAAGGAAAATGATTGTGTAGTTTTGCTTGAGTTTATTCCATGCCTTGATTGTAGGGTATCAATAATTTTAGGAAACTGAAATAATCGACTTAGAGTCACGGAGTACCGTTATCTGCTGTTTAACCGGGAAGCAAGATTCTAACAAAAAAGAAAAAAAGACAAAAAAGACTGCAAAACTCAAGAAAAATGGAAGTTAGAAAAATACAAAAGAATATAAAAGAAAAGAAAATATATCAATCACAATATAATGGGTTTGAAAGGAAAAAAATTCTTGAAAAATTGAACACTCTAAAAATGGTTTCAGACGTTGTCCATTCACTTTAAATACATCATCATCCCTAGGATTCTTAATGTCAATAGCACCATATGGATAAACGTGTTTCATAATAAATGGGCCATTCCATTTGGATTTCAATTTTTCAGGAAATAAATGAAGACGAGAATTATAAAGTAAATTTTTTTGATCAATTTCAAATGTTTTTTCGTGAAATTCGACTGTCATGAAAGACCTTAGTTTTAGCTTTAAGAATTTTTGTATTCTCATATGAATCATTCTTTAACTCTTCAAGTTCATTTAATTGCACTTTACGCTCATGACTGGCATTTTCAAGGTTTGAATTGAATGCTTTAATAGCCCAATATGCCTTATGCTCAAGTTCTACAGGAAAATGACAAGGTTTTCCATAAACTAGATGACAGTGAGACATTCCTAAAAATATTTTGAAAGCTGTTCGGTATGCCCAAAGTGTATCAGTCAGTCGAAGAGACCAATCTTTACGATTTGGGTTGACCGTTTTTTCCAAAATTTATTTGATTTCCCTATTTGCTAGTTCAACTTGAACATTTGTCTAAGGGAGATAAGAGGTAGAAACTTTATGTGTAACTCCATATTTTTTATTAAATACTCAAAAGGCCTGTTACAAAAGTGTTTACCTCCATCCTTATAATGGCTCAAGGGATTCCAAATTAAAATATTTTCTTTTGAAAATTTAATCACAGTTTTGTGATCATTGTTTCAACAAGTAATCGCCTCAACCCATTTTGAGACATAATCGACTGCAACTAAAATATATAAAAATCCAAATGACGGTGGAAATGGACCAATGAAATCTATTCCGCAACAATCAAAGATTTCAATGACAATGATGAGATTTAAAGGCATCATGTTTCTTTTGGAAATGGATCCCAACTTTTGACAATTCTCACAAATTTTTCAAAAAGCATGAGTATCTTTAGAAATGGTGGGCCAATAAAATCCACGCTGTAAGATTTTTACAGCGGTTTTCTTAGATGAGAAATGACCTCAACATGCTTTCGAATAACAAAACTGAATAAACACCATTTATCTCACTGTCCGGTATACATCGTTGGAAAATTTGATGAGGGCAATACTTGAACAGATATGGATTGTCCCAATAGAATCTTTTAAATTCGGTTAAAAATTTATTCTTATCTTGATGGCTCCAATATGGAGGTATTTTTCCTGTTGCAAGAAAATTGGCAATATTAGTATACCACAGTATTGTATTTATAGAAAATAAAAATTCATTAGGAAAATAGTCATTGATAGGAGTTGTATCAATTGATGACTCATTTATGAGTCTCGATAAATGATCTGCAACCACATTCTATGCTCCTTTATTGTCATTGATTGTGAGATTGAATTCTTGGAGCAACAAAATCCACCGGAGAAATCTTGTTTTTGCATTCTGTTTAAACATCAAATATCTAACAGCAGCATGATTAGAATAAACAACGGTGGGAGAAATAATTAAATATGATCGAAATTTATCCAATGAAAATATTACAGCAAATAGTTCTTTTTCTGTGGTAGTGTAATTCATTTGTGCACTGTTTAAAGTTCTACTTGCGGAATATATTACATGCGACTTGTGATATGTATCACTATTTCCCACTCATTTAACCTAATATTTTGTATAGTTTCTTGAGTTTTGTGAATATTTTGATGTGTTTTGTGTTATTTTGTAGATAAATAAAGTTTCAGGACATTCTGGAGGTGATTTGGAGCAAAATTGTGAAAATTGGCAAAAAGGGTATTTTGGTAATTTTGGAAGCGTCGCGACGCCCAAACCCTTGGCGTCGCGACGCCTAACATGCGCCGAGAGCTGCTAACGTGCACCGGGTCCACAAGTTAGAGTTTGAGAAATTTGACTTTGCTAACGTGCGTCGTGCCACGTGTCATCATCACAAGCGATCTGCTAACGTGCGCTGCGTGCCACGTGTCAAAAATTCAACGAGCCGACATCAGCCAGCCGCCTTGCCACGTGTCACCTTATCGCTTCAGCCGCCCTCCCATATGTCAGATAAGATGTGAAGCAACAAATCAGAAACTGCCACGTCAGCGGGTCGCGCCGCGCAAGGCTTACGCGGCCCGACGCGCACCCCTTACCCGACCCTATAAATTCGGTTCGAATTTTCAGTTTCAAATGTACCTTTTTATTGAAATCCTCTGATGTAAATAGAGAGTTTTCTTCTTAGTTTCTTTTAATTTCAGTTTTGTAATTAGTTTTAATTACGTTCTGAAATAGTAATAGTAATTCTATTTTTTTTAAATAGTAATTTATTTTTACTTTTACCGTTTTACTATGAGGAGGTAACTTTTCCCTGCTAAGGTAAAAATGTAATTCTTTTACTATTGCTATTTAGATTTATCTCCGTTAAATATAATATGTAAACTATCTAAAACTTGACTAAATGAGGATACCGCCATGCTGGTCGGTTGGTTATTCAATTTAATCTGGTTAAACCTGACTTAATGAGGATACCGCCATACTGGTCGGTTGGTAATTAAATTTTCTTTCCGCCTTTATGGCTGGTTTATTAACAAATATTACCGCCTTAATGGCTGGTTGAACTTAATTTGACTTAATCAGGTTACCGCCTATATGGCTGGTTGGTAAAATTATCACAAGTACATATATTATATTATGGGAGATATCTAAATAGTAAATAGTAGAAGTTAATTCCTTTTACCTTAGCATTTTATTTATTTTTCTGCATTTATTTTTTTATGTCTTTTTTTTTACTTGTCCTAATTATGTTTGTAACTAAAGTTAGTTTTCTAGGGTTGTGATAAAATCTAATATCACCGGTTTATAAGAGGTTATTTTATAGTTTGAGTAATTTAAGGGTTTAATTATTAAGTCTTAAGCTTAATGCTTCTTGTTGTCTGATCACCAATAGGATTGATCTGGTAAATCTAAAATGAACTAAACATAGGGATTTTAGGTTTCAGCCTTAGACTTAATAGCCTACGATCTTCCTTAAGGATAGATAACCCTTTAATAGATTTCCTTACAGGATAGACATATACCTGTCAAGCGGGAGTAGCCATAATTGGAACTTAAACTTAATGAATCCAGATAATTTGGTTGACATAGACATATGGTTCAATTGGGTTAAACTGGGTATTTGCGTCTGACTATCGACAGAGGCTTTTGCATAATTTCGAGTTCCAGGTTAGTAAACTGATTTATTACACAAACATAAAATAATCACTTCATCTTTTAAAAGATATTAGAATGATTCACAACCCTAGATCTTTGTGTCTTTTGTTATTTTCCTTAGTATTTTCTTTTGTCTTTTTATTTATTTAGAAAATCTACATCAACCAAATCAATCAAGTAATCAATTCCCTTCCCCTCAATTAGATATTTGTAAATAAATAGTATCAATAATTAATAACAATAGTAGGAATTAAGTCCTCGTGGGATCGATATTTTTATACTACTTGAACGATACGTGCGCTTGCGTTATACGTGTGTGTTTACGCCGATCAAGTTTTTGGCGCCGTTGCCGGGGACTTATATTTCTTGAGTTATTAATTTTGAAGCTATCTAATTTATTTGTATCTAATTTTCTTTATTTTTATCTGTAATTTTTATTTCTTTCTTTTTATTTCAGGTGATTAAAAAATGGAACATTATTGGGAATTGAAAGATTACGAGCCTTATAAGAAGATACACCCCACATCTGGGAGCAACAGTCTGGTTTTCTGAGGCCTGTTGTCCAGCCCAATGACTATCACTGGATGCTAGAACCAAGAAATTCTACATTTGCTCAACATAAAGAAATAGGGAGATGTGTAATTTGTGATGGCAACCACCCGAGCGATCAATTTATATACCTTTCAGAGTGGCAGAATTATTGGAATCATTCAAGGTACAAAGAATCATCATATTTTCCATCTTATCCACCATCCATCTATGATCTTCATCAAGAACCAGATCCATCAGAGGAAGATAAGTTGAATGACATGCTAAAAGATTGGCTCGAGAAACGAGAAGCTTAATTTGATGTACAAATTCAGAGTCAAGTGGTGTCTATACAGAGGATGACAGATCAAGTTAGACAATTAACAGATAACCTGAATCACATAGCTCACGGAGCAAATTCAAATACTAATGAAGAAGCCTTTCAATATCCTGAGATTCATCATGACATCATAACAGAGGACGAGGGTGAGCAGTATCAAGAATCTGAGGTATCAGTTCAGGAGCCTGAACCAACAAAGTCTCAATTTGATTTTTATTATTCTGACTCTGACGAGGACAAAGAAGCTGAGTTGTTTGTACCAATTGCACCAACAAAGGAGGATCAAACTTTCAACCCTCAAAATGAAGATCTTGGAGCATGCTTTGCAACGATGTTTGAAGAAGATCTTCCTGAACCATCCATTCCAGTCATATCAGAGGATGAAGACCTAAAATCTGACATTTCTTTTCATCCTCAGGTTGACAATTTTGAAGCATGTATTTCACAGATGACAGATGAAGAACTGAACACGGAAATCCTAAAATACATATGTGAAGAAAAGGTGGAACAAGAAACAGAGCAAATGGAGGAGCAATTGTCAGACAAAATTGAAGATCCAGTGAATTCAGGTGAAACATCACTATTTTGGGGAGTACAAATCAAAAATATCACCCAAAAGCTTGACATAATGGAACTTCCATTCCAAGTCATGCACCATACGAGACCTCCTGATTTTCTTTCTTTCTTTTCAGGAACCACTAGAGCAACAAAGGTTAAAAAGGTGGCACAAGCACTGAATGGGACAAAAAAATTTATGCTACCTTACCGTTGGAAGAGACCTTTCAAAAGCAACGCTCATAGGATTGTCTTTAATCGGACATCCAAAACGACGTTGAAACCTCCTTAACAGATAGATTTCAGTCACGTCTGGCTGAAGACGAAAAATTTAGCGCTAGCAGAGGGGCAACCCATGCAATTTGTTGTAATTTTTTTTTTCATATTTTGTGTATACATGTTGTATAGTTTTTAATTTTGTGTGTTATTTTTGTAGGGAAAAGCTCAACCAAAGCTTAAGACATAAGGAATGGTGTTTGGCAAAGAAGAGAGACAATTCATTAGTGATGGCTGAGTAAAGAATTAATTCTTAAAACGCATCCTAATGAATTTATACTAAACGAGTGGCATATTGCGTACACAATTCCGTTACCTTAACTATTGCTTTGATTCATTTTTCTATTGTAATTATCTTTATTTTCGTAGACATGATCCAGACTTTTTGACCTTTCATGGTTTCTTTTTTTGTTTAGCAAACAAACGTCCTCTGGAAGATACTAGTGCTATTATTACTCACCATTTTCAGGTTCTATAAATTCAACTCATCATTGCACTTTTGAAGACATCCAGAGTAAAACATGGAAGCCACTTCAAGAAGAGGAGTTGAAAACATCTGTGTGTTTTGCGGTAGTAGTGTTGGTACTAAACCATAATACGTTGAAGCAGCACAAGAATTGGGTCGAGTCTTAGCTGCAAGGAATTTGCACTTAGTATATGGCGGAGGTGTTGGTTTAAATCTAGGTCGCAAGATCAAACAAGCAATGAAAATCATGTGTGAACACATCAACGGAGGTAGCGGAATACTCACATCGATAGGTTGAGTCGATTTGAAGACGAATGAAGCCCAAATCCCCACTGTTTTTGGTGCCCACTGCAGCAGTCCACTGTCTTCAATTTTCTGTTTTGAGCTGCGAAACGGTGCTCCAAGCTTCGTCCAACGGATCCCGACTCATGGGTGAACCTCCATACCACCTTCGCAAGTGTCGTAAGTGTGCTAGCACTTGGATTTTCACCATGAAAATCCACTCTTGCTTCCCCATTGCTCACGCCAATTGGCTTCCAAAACCAGTGAAGAAATCAGTTTGGGCGTGACTTGAATGAGAGAAATGAGAGAGAAGAAATTGTGTATTAGTGTGTTGAAAGTGTAAAAATTTACCTTATATATTTTCTAAAAATATATTAAAGGTAATACACAATTTTGGCTTTCAAAAGTCAATAAACAAACTATCCAACAACTACACTATTGCAACAACTTCTATCAATCAAAGTGACAAGTTGCTTTGTCAATCAATCAATCAATCACATCAATCAATCACATCACTCAAAGTGACATTTGATTTGACGCTTGATGTGACGAATGATTTGACGCTTGATGTGACTTGCGTTGCCGTACTAGAAATCAAAATACGAATGCGCTCGCAATCACACTCGGGCTCGGGTTCGCTAATTCCAAATTAACGAACTTTTCGTTGCGTCGTAATTAAATGATTACGCCTAGCGAATTCACTATTCACGTCGCTAACGAATTAATTCTAAATTAATTCGTTCGCCCGAATTAAAATCTAATTTTAATTCTGCGTCGAAATCTAATTTCGTTTAATATAATCGAATATATTAATTCATCGATTAATTCTAAATTAATCGTTATCTCTCTCTAGACGATATTTTATCCTAGATAAAATATCTCCGTAATTAATCCTAGATTAATTTTCTCTCTCTTCTATATAATCCCAGATTATTTAAGAGTGCGAGTTGTGCGTCATCGGTGGATTATCGGGAAGCGACCCATGAGATCCCCGGATATATTGGCAGTAAATACGGTCGTCGGAGTATCCGAATCACGTACGTACCAAGTACTACGTTCTACCGATTTACGAGACAAGGTCGGCTCCTAGCAAAGCACGATGTCTACCAAAATCTCCGGTCATATCATCTAAGAATATTAAGATCTATATCAAGCGTAGTATACCAAGTATTGCGTATGTTGGTCCAGTATCAGATAGTCACGTGCTAGGGCTGGGGCTGGATAAGTGTCTGCCCCGTCCGAAGCACATGTCGGATGTCTGGTAACTAGTGTCTATAATCGGATATTCATGACCTGGTCATAATATCACGATTGGATGCGCATCACTCAAGAGCACTAATACCATATCCTGCGTGACATCATCTCCACTATGACTGGAGTGATACTTCCGTCTTGACATCACACCCAATACTCTACGATTCTCAATATACCCAGTATTGGCGTACACAGAACCGGTTAGAGTCCTAGACGACCTCAACCAAAGTATATTGATTGTCGTAAGGATTAGCGGTGCAAGTCTCAGGTTAAGACCAAATACACCTACCCTGATGTCGGACTCCCATAGACACATAGTCATAATACCAATGGGATTCCGAGGGGGTCTATCCAGAGCGAAGCTGTTTCCCATACCATCGGTGAAACACGACCTCCTATCGCACTTGCATAAGTATCCGATACTTATATATATGAGAACTATGCCGTTGTGCCCTCACAACGCACACAAGTGCAATACTAGCCTATTCCGCATTATCGACGTCCAGTCTCGATAATACTCCGGCTAGGGATATTTAATGATTAAACCTTCGGGGACTGATACTGTCTCATATCATTCTCAGTTCAGGAACTAATCATAGGGACCTCTCTTCATTTATATATCTATGGTGATCTAATCACAAATGATGAGAGTGCAATTTCCTTGTCACATAGTTAATTTGCTACAACAACACAATGATCTGTGCAAATAGTGACGCTATGGGTCATTTTGTCCAACAATCTCCCACTTGGCACATAGCCAGTCACTCAAGTGTCCCACACCCGAACTATGTACGGTTCGCTCAAATGGCTGAGGAAAGGTTTTCGTTAGTGGATTTGCTTGATTATCGTCTGACGCGATTTACACGATCATCACATCGCCACGATGTATGATCCGAACGAATCAGATGAATATAGAAGTATATATCTGGATCGTTGATGAGACTTTTAATTCCTTAGTCTGTGCTGACGCCTAGCTCAGCCGCTAAAAGAACTATATCTAATCTAATTAGATTTATTTTCGACCCAAATGACTTCTATTGCTGCCTCAACTGCAGCAATAATCCGCATTTGTTGTTTATTCGGCAACAGTTATCTTGCTCGGAAGATTTCCTGCTCACTGTCCCGTTATTCAAACTTTATAGTACCCCAGTATTTAATAGTTTGGAAACTTGCAGCAGTGATCCCAGTCACTTCAAGTTCTCCTTCTCTATAGTTTATGACAACACCTTTAGTTCTCTGAGATACTAACAGATGTTCTTAACATCAATCCAATGACTATCACTTGGATTGTCCTGATTGTGACTCCATATGCTCAAAGCGTATGAGACACCAGGTTATGTACATTTTAAATGTACAATTTCCCAGAGAGTGTTAACAAACTCCAAATCTATCCCAGTAGATCTTTATTCCTCGAATAAAGGTTGTTACTCCCCAGAATTCTACGGAGAATTTCTATTGAAAGAATGTCTATGAAGGCCAAGCTTTCAACAATAGTTTTATGGGAATTTCATTTCCATGAAATGACATATATTATCATTATTTTATACAGGACATTCATTGTCAGTGCGCTCCCACTAACCTCCATATATACACAAGAATTATTTCGTTTTGAGTCAAATCATAAACCATTATGATTACTTCAAAACGTCAGTTCCAAGAACCTTATGCTTGCTTCAATCCAAACATGGATCGAATAACCCGCAAACCTTGTTTGTCGGTTATACAAAATCGTCAGGATGTTGTAAACATCCTCCAAAAGGTTTCCTTTTCAGGAAAGCGATTTTGATCTGTAACTGACACATTTCATAAATGAAACATGCAGTTATCAACAAGCATTTTCAAAATGGATTTACCATGGAAACAGGTAAAAGGTTGAACCGTTATTAACATAATGTTGATAACGATACCTTTCTGTCAAAAGCCCAGCTTTGTACGTTGGTATGTTGCCTTCCATGTATGTCTTCCTTGAAGACGTTTACAGTACCAATAGGCACAATGCCTTGCGGTACAACAACTAGTCTCTAAACATAGTTGTTATATATGGAATCCATTTTGGACTTATGGCACTTTGCCATAATAGGGAGTCGATACCTTGTATCACTTCCTCAAATGTAGTCGGTTGGTATACCTCCATAAGATTGACATCTTTATGAGGTTAGATCAGAAACCCATACCCTAGGTTTTTTTCTGACTCTATCTGATCTACTAGTTTCTTGTGTATTTGAAGATTAATGGTGTAAATTCATCATAGATGAAATATTTATGTTCCATTAAGGACTTCGTGCCTTGAATAGTATTACTCCGATTTTCATCGAGTATCACTATCCTCCCACTGACCACTGCATATCGGTATTCCTCTTAGGAAAACCGCATGGTGAGCAACAATTATCTTGTTCTCATGTGAGATTTATAAGTACTATACTTATGGTTTCCCTTAGGATAACCTATATTGGCACTTATCCAATTTGGGTCCTTAGTTTGGTATCATCCAAACATTATGCCTGGCATACCCAAATTATCAGGAGTGTGAAACCCTGTTTCTTTCCCGTTCATATCCAATATGAATTCTGTCAAACAGATTTTCATGGAACCTTATTCTAAATAAGTTTTGCACTGTTAATACATATCCTATTGAAGGAAACAGTAGCTCAGAGCGACTCGTGATAAACCTTATCCTGTCCAACAAAATTCGGTTTTAGTTCGGACACACCGTCTAACTGACGTGTCTCGGGAGGAGTCCTCATATGAAAGAATACCATACTCTTTCATGTATGTATGAAACTTAAAGCTTAAGCATTTTCATTACGGTCTTACCGCGATGGTAAATACTATGGCCGATCTGTTTGTCTACTTCGTGTCGAAACCCTAAAAGTTTCCGATTTGTGTTTTTCAACAGAAACACATAACCATAACGTGATGCCACATCCGTTAAGGTCACGAAATATTCATGTTCACATATAGCCTTGCTAGATATGGGCCCACTATCTTCACAATGAATAGGGCTAACAGATCGGTGGCTTTCACACTATTACCAAGTAAATAGTATTTTAGGTGCTTTACCTAATAAACTAGATTCGTAGACTTTATTTGATTAGTCAAATCAGTCCAAGTACCCACTCTTCAAAAGTGTGGATATACGAGTCATGTTTAATTGTGTCCCAGACGACAATGCCACAAATAAGTCTCTATTGATCAAATCAATTTGAGCTATTTATTTGTCATTTTATATGTTTGAGATTTTAATTATATTCAAAATATAAATACTGTTTTTCACATCTAATGTGTTTATCTCAGTATCATCTTTATATAATGAAACACTTTAGTGTTCTAGAATATAAAGGTTTATCCGCAACGGATCAAACACTGATATAGAGATAAAGTTACTAGTCCAAGTAGTTACATTATAATAGTTCCTAATTTAAGTACACACCCGAAGGGTAGTTCCTAAACATAGGTATTTACAGTCGAAACAGCGACTTTCGTCCTGTTTCCGATTCGTAGAGCAATCTCAGCTTGAAGTCAGTATCCTGCTCATAGCAGATTCTGAACATCAATACAAACATTTTATGTACCACACTAAGTATTTAAAATCTAATTTTAATACTAGTAGTGAACATAACTTTGACAAATATTTTTAAAGTCAGAGCCTCGCCCTTTCTTGATTTCCTTCGTGTCTGCCATTTCCAGACGACAGTCACTTTGGGATATGTCCTTTATCTTCCCAGAAGATCATAATGATTTTGCCTTTGCCCTTTCCAATATTTCAGAAGCCTTTGGCCAAGCCTTGGTTTATAGAATATTGTAGTAAGGTGCGCCTTGCGCTACTAGCCTAATTGCAAAGTTTGACTTTATCTCCTTGAGATTGATCATTTAATTCTCCAAGAATTATTAATTGCAATTTTAATACTTCTTAAATCTAAACATAGATTTATGTCAAGTATAATGAATTAAGCACTAAAGTCATCATCACATAAGTCTTCCAAAGATTACGCTCTACTTATTTGCTTGATTCTGGGCTTAGGCATAATAGGTTATTTTATCAAATAGAATAACTTATTATTTATTTCCAGGACCATCCTGAAATTTAATTCCCAATTTGAAAATTAAATCATTTAAAACATTTAATCCAAGGATTATATATATTTTAAATATTCAACTTTTCAATTCTTTCATGATTTTAATAGTCCAACTATTTAATCAATTTAATAAGGTACTATTTATTATAATGATTACAATAATCCAATTATTTAATCAACTATAATTTTAATATTGATTACTATAATCCAATTATAAAATCAACTATCATTTTAATTCAATTATATTGATTACTATAATCCAATATAAAATCAACTATATATTGAATGAGTTTGTATATAGTCCAACTATATATATATTTTTAAAACAACAATTTAAATATTAGTCCAACTAACATTTAAAATTACGACGAATGATATTTGTTTGAGCGCGTATGGCGAGTAATTGAATGAATATTGCAAATTCAATTCTTGCCTCCCACTATTTTTCGGCGAGCCTCTAACCCTCTGTCGAGTACTCGGGAAACCGTGTTTCCTAGTGGGCTAGGATCCCGTTAAATATCACACAATCTTGACTTTGGCCAACAAATTGTATGATAATTAACTAGGTAGATCTCGAAGATCAATTGGATCTCATCCAACTCCTAGATCCAGTGGGTGGACATCCAAGTCCGAAACATATATCTCATATATGCCTATATATCCAATTTATATCCTAACCTTTTTCCTCTGAATCAACTAGGCCTTGGCTTTGGCACAACAAACCTAATGATCCCAGTCAAGCGCGGACCCATTGACCATGGAAGCTTCGTAATCAATGTCGATGGACAAGAAGTGGTCTTGACTTTGGCCAACACAAACACAACTTGGACACGACACCAATATGGAACAAAGCTTCGTGATTCAAACACATCTTCGACGGACAAAGGCTTGACTTTGGCCAACAACCCATGCCAATCTAGGATCTTGAGTAAGAATCACTCAATGGAAGGAAAAGACGCATGATATTTGATGAGGGCTTTTCGCGTGCAAATTGGCTACCAATTTAATTATCTTTGTTAAGGTCTCATCTTCATACACCCTTAAACATGCATTCTAAACACATAATAAAGCGAGTATGAAATAAAATAATAATGATATGCGGATGGATACTTTACATATTGATCCTAGATCAAATCTCTCCCTTTCTCACTCAAGCTAGCACTTGTACTACTTCTACCCGTTACACTACACTTCTAAAGAAACCTCATATACATTGAGGGGAATAGGTGAGAAGAGAATACAAAGAGAATAGAGGTGATAAGGCTGGACACGCAGGTCCAATTTAATAAATCGAATTTATTACAACAATTTCTAAAATTGCTCCACCCGACTAATATCCATCCGATATACATTATTCATTCATCAACCACGTATTCACACAAAAGCATGCTATCAATCAATCTAATCAAATTAATTAATCTGATAATTAAGTGATCATCCAATGTTCAAACAACGATTTGATTTTGCTCGAGTCAAACTCGTTTTTGCGAATAAGTACTTAAAGTACGAATTATTGAATTAAATTAAACTACATCATTAAATCCAATTTAACATGTATTTAATACTAATTCACTATTCAATTCCAAATTAAATATTACACTTTTATTTAATGAACCTTTTACGACTTAAATTCCAAATTTAATCGCTACGGGTCTCAAAACCCGATTAACGTCCAACGTCAATTCAATTCAAGTCCAATGGGCTTTTAAATGATTTCTTAAGGCGTGGACTTTTGGTCAACTCGGGTCAAACCGATAACCAAAGTCCAATCCGGGATTTACCCCATAAGCCCATAAATCAATCTTGGCCCATTAGGCCCAATTTAAACTTTAAAGGTTCATTAGTCGCATTTGGGCTTAACGGAAGTGGTTTTGGGCCCAATTGGATCCAATCCATTTGGACTAAACCCAACTTGGTAAAATCAAGCCCAATAAGCCCAATAACAACTTTAATAGCCCAAATCCAATTTCAAGGCCTTAAATAATTAAATCACATAAATCCAATTTAGCAATTTAATTACCTAAAGTGTATTATATGATTAATCACCTAAATCAACATTTCCAAAACATCAAATTAGTCCAATTAATCATGCTCATCATCATCATCACATGTCCAACACATTAATGAAAATCAAACCCATATTACATGCTTCTAAGTCTCGGCCAAGGAAGGTTATTTTGTCCGATTTGAATTCAATCCGATTAATTACACAATCGACAACGTATTAACTTCCCGAATGATTTCATACACATCCAATGTTCATAAAATCAAAAATCCAAGACATTAAAGGCTTAAGTACATTCGGCCAAGGTGATTACATTTGGGGATTTTATGTTCAATTCCAAATCCAATCCAATTGATTCAAATTAACATTATCCTATATGATTCTAACTCATCCAATGAATCAAAATCAAAAAATTCCAAATTACCAAAATCAATTTCACATTCGGCCAATGGGTAATTTTTGGGGAAAATGTTCTAAACACTTTTTCTTGAAATTGATCAAATCAATCTTCAATATAACATATAGTAAGCATGCTCAATCATCCAATTTCATTAAATCATGCTCAAATAAAAAATACCCAATTTTAAGCCCTACATTTTTCATGCTTGAACCTAAGGCTCTTGATGCCATTGTTAGTTTAAATCTAGGTCCCAAGATCAAACAAGCAATGAAAATCATGTGTGAACATATCAACGGAGGTAGCGGAATACTCACATCGATCGGTTGAGTCGATTTGAAGACGAATGAAGACCAAAATCCCCACTGTTTTTGGCGCCCACTGCAGCAGTCCACTGTCTTCAATTTTCTATTTTTGAGCTGCGAAACAGTGCTCCAAGCTTCATCGAACGGATCCCGGCTCATGGGTGAACCTCCCTACCACCTTCGCAAGTGTCGTAAGTGTGCTAGCACTTGGATTTTCACCATGAAAATCCACTCTTGCTTCCCCATTGCTCACGCCAATTGGCTTCCAAAACCAGTAAAGAAATCAGTTTGGGCGTGACTTGAAGGAGAGAAATGAGAGAGAAGAAATTGTGTATTAGTTGTGTTGAAAGTGTAAAAATTTACCTTATATATTTTCTAAAAATATATTAAAGGTAATACACAATTTTGGCTTTCAAAAGTCAATAAACAAACTTTCCAACAACTACACTATTGCAACAACTTCTATCAATCAAAGTGACAAGTTGCTTTGTCAATCAATCAATCAATCACATCAATCAATCAATCACATCACTCAAAGTGACATTTGATTTGACGCTTGATGTGACGAATGATTTGACGCTTGATGTGACTTGCGTTGCCGCACTCGAATTCGAAATACGAATGCGCTCGCAATCACTCTCGAGCTCGGGTTCGCTAATTCCAAATTAACGAACTTTCCGTTGCGTCGTAATTAAATGATTACGCCTAGCGAACTCACTATTCACATCGCTAACGAATTAATTCTAAATTAATTCGTTCGCCCGAATTAAAATCTAATTTTAATTTTGCGTCGAAATCTAATTTCGTTTAATATATCGAATATATTAATTCATCGATTAATTCCAAATTAATCGTTATCTCTCTCTAGACGATATTTTATCCTAGATAAAATATCTCCGTAATTAATCCTAGATTAATTTTCTCTCTCTTCTATATAATCCCAGATTATTTAAGAGTGCGAGTTGTGCGTCATCGGTGGATTATCGGGAAGTGACCCATGAGATCCCCGGATATATTGGCAGTAAATACGGTCGTCGGAGTATCCGAATCACGTACGTACCAAGTACTACGTTCTACCGATTTACGAGACAAGGTCGGCTCCTAGCAAAGGACGATGTCTACCAAAATCTTCGGTCATATTCATCTAAGAATATTAAGATCTATATCAAGCGTAGTATACCAAGTATTGCGTATGTTGGTCCAGTATCGGATAGTCACGTGCTAGGGCTGGGGCTGGATAAGTGTCTGCCCCGTCCGAAGCACATGTCGGATGTCTGGTAACTAGTCTCTATAATCGGATATTCATGACCTGGTCATAATATCACGATTGGATGCGCATCACTCAAGAGCACTAATACCATATCCTGCGTGACATCATATCCACTATGACTGGAGTGATACTTCCGTCTTGACATCACACCCAATACTCTACGATTCTCAATATACCCAGTATTGGCGTACACAGAACCGGTTAGAGTCCTAGACGACCTCAACCAAAGTATATTGATTGTCGTAAGGATTAGCGGTGCAAGTCTCAGGTTAAGACCAAATACACCTACCCTGATGTCGGACTCCCATAGACACATAATCATAATACCAATGGGATTCCGAGGGGGTCTATCCAGAGCGAAGCTGTTTCCCGTACCATCGGTGAAACACGACCTCCTATCGCACTTGCATAAGTATCCGATACTTATATATATGAGAACTATGCCGTTGTGCCCTCACAACGCACACAAGTGCAATACTAGCCTATTCCACATTATCGACGTCCAGTCTCGATAATACTCCGGCTAGGGATATTTAATGATTAAACCTTTGGGGACTGATACTGTCTCATATCATTCTCAGTCCAGGAACTAATCATAGGGACCTCTCTTCATTTATATATCTATGGTGATCTAATCACAAATGATGAGAGTGCAATTTCCTTGTCACATAGTTAATTTGCTACAACAACACAATGATCTGTGCAAATAGTGACGCTATGGGTCATTTTGTCCAACAGGAGGCAATCTTGGACTTATGGGGATCATTTCAAAGGCTGTACAGGAAGGAGACAGTCACGTTTTGGGAATCATCCCAAAACCCTTGGCAGAAGCAAATCTTATTGAATCATCAAACGGAGAGGAACTGATCGTGCCAGGTATGTCTGAACAATTGGTAGAAATGATTAACCGTGCTGATGCTTTTATCGCTTTGCCAGGTGGCTTGGGTATATTGGAGGAAATATTTATAGTGATATCTTGGGCGAACTTAAACATACACCAGAAACCAATTAGGTTGTTTAACGTTGATGAATTTTATGATTTTCTTTGTGTGTTTCTTGATGATGCCCGGAGAAATGGGTTCGTGTCAAAACCTTTGAAAGAACTCCTCTTTACAGCCAGAACTGCTCCGGATCAAATAGACCAACTAATAGCCTATGAACCATAAGTTGACCCTATCCTTTCAAAGATAAATTGGTCCGAGGACGATCGTGGTAAGAGGCATAGGATTAATCTGGATCTTAACCTTTAATTTCCTGTAGATTTTCAGCTAACCAGGTATCATCTTCTAAAACTCTTCTTTAACTATTTAAGACATTGGGAACGGTGTCTCATTTAGGTTTAGGGGAGGAAATAATTGGTTAGTATCTTGTTTATTTTTATTAGATTTTTAGTCCAAAATTTTTTTGAAAAATACAAAAAAATACTTTGCGTTCTTTTATTTTGACAAAAAAGGTGAAATTGGTAAGAGATATCTGAGTAAGGAGTTTCCACTCCTGAGACGTATCTCAAACTTATTTCGAAACAAGTTAATTTTTATTTATTTCCTTTTAAATTATTTAATTTGTGAATTCTCCATAATACTGACTAAAATGAATCTTCATATGTTCAGTTGACAGGTATTATCAACATATATAGAAACATACGGACATGAGCTAAAATTGAAAAGTTTGTAATATTCAGTGCTCTAGTTTAATTGGAGGAAGCATCTCAAAAAGCAATGGAGTAAAAAAAAAAAAAACGTCTGAGATCCGAGTTATTAAATCTGTAAGGGTGTTTTAACACCTAGTGCCCTAAAGCCAACTGGTTTGGGAGTCACTGGCCCAAAGCTTGTTACATGGATCAAAGATGCTGCAAATATATATATATATCTGAAGTCTGAGTAATTAAGTCCGTAGGGGTGTCTTAACACCTGATGCCCTAAAGCCAACTGGTTTGGGAGCCACCGACCCAAAGCTCGCTACATAGATGGAAAATATTGTATATAAATAAAAAATATAGAAAAATCAAAGAAAAAATCAGAAAAATCCAAAAAATTATTCCATTACTGCAAAAAGGTGTGAATTCCGATAAAACATTAGGAAAAAAATATTACTCTCTTATCAATTGCACTTATGACTGTTGTGGGCAAAAATGAGATGATTAATATTTTGTTGGCTGTGTATATGGAGAATGGTAAATATAATCGGAGAATTTACTTATTCAGTAATTTAGAATGAAACAAAACAACTAGTAAACTTGGAGTAGAAGTTTCACCTAATTAGTCACTAACTTCTTTATTCTCTTTTCTCTTGTCTTTTTGCTTTTGTGTGCATTAGTTTTACTTTCTTTTTACTTTTATAAAATGTTTGTGGGTATCATTGTTGTAAACCCTCACGAGACTACAACTCGTCCACTAAGGACATCTAGGGGTTTAAAGGCTTGTTGCATACGCTAAATGCAACCGTGATCCCTACGAAAGTGGCTTAAATTTTATTATGTTATTTTGTTTTGCTCGAGGACTAGCAAAATGTTAGGTTTGGGGGTGTGATGAGTGGTAAATGTATCACTATTTCCCACTAATTTAACCTAATATTTTGTATAGTTTCTTGAGTTTTGTGAATATTTTGATGTGTTTTGTGTTATTTTGTAGATAAATAAAGTTTCAGGACATCCTGGAGGTGATTTGGAGCAAAACTGTGAAAATTGGCAAAAAGGGTATTTTGGTAATTTTGGGAGCGTCGCGACGCCCAAACCCTTGGTAACGTGCGCCGAGAGCTGCTAACGTGTGCCGGGTCCACAAGTCTAAGTTTGAGAAATTTGACTTTGCTAACGTGCGCCGTGCCACGTGTCATCATCACAAACGATCTGCTAACGTGCACCGCGTGTCACGTGTCAAAAATTCAACGAGCCGACATCAGCCAGCCGCCTTGCCACCTGTCACCTTATCGCTTCAGCCGCCCTGACACATGTCAGATAAGATGTGAAGCAACGAATCAGAGACTGCCACGTCAGCGCGTCGCGCCGCGCAAGGCTTGCGCGGCCCGACGCGCACCCCTTACCCGACCTTATAAATTCGGCTCGAATTTTCAGTTTCAAATGTACCTTTTTCTTGAAATCCTCTTATGTAAATAAAGAGTTTTCTTCTTAGTTTCTTTTAATTTCAGTTTTGTAATTAGTTTTAATTACGTTCTGAAATAGTAATAGTAATTCTAATTTTTTTTTAATAGTAATTTATTTTTACTTTTACCGTTTTACTATGAGGAGGTAACTTTTCCCTGCTAAGGTAAAAATGTAATTCTTTTACTATTGCTATTTAGATTTATCTCCCTTAAATATAATATATAAACTATCTAAAACCTGACTAAATGAGGATACCGCCATACTGGTCGGTTGGTTATTCAATTTAATTTGGTTAAACCTGACTTAATGAGGATACCGCCTTACTGGTCGGTTGGTAATTAAATTTTCTTTCCGCCTTTATGGCTGGTTTATTAACAAATATTACCGCCTTAATGGCTGGTTGAACTTAATTTGACTTAATCAGGTTACCACCTATATGGATGGTTGGTAAAATTATCACAAGTACATATATTATATTATGGGAGATATCTAAATAGTAAATAGTAGAAGTTAATTCCTTTTACCTTAGAATTTTATTTATTTTCCTGCATTTATTTTTTTTATGTCTTTTTTTTTACTTGTCCTAATTATGTGTTGTAACTAACGTTAGTTTTCTAGGGTTGTGATAAAATCTAATATCACCGGTTTATAAGAGGTTAATTTATAGTTTGAGTAATTTAAAGGTTTACTTATTAAATCTTAAGCTTAATGCTTCTTGTTGTCTGATCACCAATAAGATTGATCTGGTAAATCTAAAATGAACTAGACATAGGGATTTTAGGTTTCAGCCTTAGACTTAATAGCCCACGATCTTCCTTAAGGATAGATAACCCTTTAATAGATTTCCTTACAGGATAGACATATACCTGTCAAGCGGGAGTAGCCATAATTGGAACTTAAACTTAATGAATCCAGATAATTTGGTTGACATAGACATATGGTTCAATTGGGTTAAACTGGGTATTTGCGTCTGACTATCGATAGAGGCTTTTGCATAATTTCGAGTTCTAGGTTAGTAAACTGATTTATTACACAAACATAAAATAATCACTTCATCTTTTAAAAGATATTAGAATGATTCACAACCCTAGATCTTTGTGTCTTTTGTTATTTTCCTTAGTATTTTCTTTTGTCTTTTTATTTATTTATTTATTTAGCAAATCTACAATCAACCAAATTATTGATTTAATAAAAATTAATTTTGACTAAGAAAACTCTACAATTTTCGGCCTTGACTAGGGTTAGAGTATAAAAATGAAACTTGTTTCATTTTTGTTACTTTAATCACTTCTCATGTGTTGAGAATAAAAAGAAAAGAGAGGTTAAGGTTTAAGTATTGATCAAACAACATCAAATGAAAATGAATTAAGAAATTCGGAGCTTGCAATTAAGGTAATTCAAGGTTCCCAATTTTTAATTTCTTAGTTTTGTTTCTAAAGCATGAAAATATATATTAGATATGTATTTTACATGACTTAAAAATATATGTCTCTTGGATATGTATATAGATCAAAATTTTGGTGTTGGTTAATTAATAACCTTAATAGTTTTCCTTATAAGCATATGTATTTAGAATAATTAGTGAATTAATCTCCAAAATTAAAATTTCCATTCTAGAGTGATATTACCACTCTAATATTTCCTAGAATTATTCTTGAAGCTTTATGTTGTGGTGATTTAAATTGGTGTAAATTAATTGGATTAATTTGGTGAATAAATTGATTTTGGCATGAAAATTGAAGAAATTAATTTCTGGATCAGATCGAAAATCAAGTGATAAAACATAATATTTTTCATGTAAAAATATATTATTTGGATGATTTTGGATTTGCATTGGGTGGTGGATAAATTTCGAAAATTATTCCGGGGCGAAAACACGAGAAAACGATGAAATTCGCATTGAAACGGGCTCACCACGTGCCGGCTGTGAAACCAGCGAATTGGGCACTGTCCAGGCAGCCTAAGGGCTGACCGAACACTGCCCAAGTGTCCGGGTTGGCCCGGTTTGGCGATTGGTCAACCGATTTGACTGTTTGCCCGTTACGCGTAGTATTTGTCGAAAAATATTTTCGTAAAATAATTCGTTGTGTTTCGAAATATATTATGTTATTAAATTTTAATAAATAATATATTTAAACTTATTTTGGTGAACTAAAAATATTTGATATTTATTAATTCACTCGGAAAAATTTTAAAATATCTAAAAACTATTTTCGCCCTCCACCGTGCCCTTCCGTTGCGTTCACTCCAACAAAAATGGTATCAGAGCGTCTAATCTCACATCCAAAATAATTTTTCGTGCCTTAAATATATGATATTTAATTCAATTAATTTTACACGTGCTTGGGAATTAATTGATTGGATCAATTATATTGGCTGTTGGACAATTTTGTAAAATCCTCATAATAAGGCTTTGTGTTTTGTGAGTGTATTGTACACTAATGGGTCCGTCTCGTCAATAAGATGTAAATATTTTTCTTGATACCGTGATTATGTCTGCCAAAGCTGTGCGGCTATGGTTAATGGAAATTTATTTATACTGGTAAAACTTATTTGATAAGAAATAAATTCAAGCGAAAGTGCATACCAATATATTCCAAAGCAGTGAGGTAGTGCATAAGTACCTTGGATATGTATATTGACGAGTGTTTCCTTGAATTCGTCCTATCCAATATATGCCAAGCAGTGAGAATCGGAAATGGTCCAGAGCCTATTTTAAAAGAGTCACATTGGATATGATTGATAATTGTTATCTACTTTAAAATATATTTGGGCACAATGTGCCAAAGCTGTGTGTTTAAATATATTTGTGAGGTCTACTTCATGCTATAAAATTTAATTTAATTATTGAATTCTCGTATTTTGTTTGGGGATGATTAATTTATGTAAAATAGTGGGAGGACATCCTTATATTAAAAATCCATGATATGTTGGATATTTTATGATATTGATGAATTTATTTTTATCTGCTAACTCCTGTTTCTTTTGTTAAGTTTGTGATGGCAGCTACTACCTCCTTTAATCCATTTGCACATGTCTTGACCGCAAACAAATTGACTGGTTCTGAGAACTTTAGTGAATGGAAATTAGATCTTAAGATAGTCTTGAGATCAGAGAAGTTGGGTTATGTGTCGGATAATCCAATAAGATCGGATATTGCTCCGGAGTCGACATCTGAAGAGAGGGAGACATTTCAGAAACAGAGAAATGATGATCTGAGAGTCAGGTCACTCATTCTTTGTACTATGTCTTCTGATCTAAAGAGGCAATATGTTGATATGCTCGACTCCTTCAGTATCATAACTCAGCTTCGGGAGCTATTTCTGAACCAGGAGCAGACCCTGGCGTATAAAATCTCCATGGAATTATCCACGCTCGTTTGGCTGATGGCAAGCCAGTGAGTCCACTTGTCCTGCACATGATGGATCTCATTGACCAGCTTCGAAAGTTTGACTTTCAGCTGAATGAGACATTGGGCATGAATTTGATTCTTGGCTCACTCCCATCGGGGTATTCCCAGTTCATTATGAACTTCAACGTGCATGGTTCATACAGTCAGTTGCATAGGATGCTTCAGACTGCTGAGAATGACATCAAAAAGGGTGTGTCGACACTCATTTTGAAGTCCTTTTTACCTAGTTCTTCTTTTTCTTCTTCTTCTCAATCTACGAGATCGAGCAAGAAAAAGAAGAAAAAAAGGCAAAGAAGACTGATTCTTGTGTTCCTCCAAAAGGAAAAGTAGCGAAGCCAGACAAGTCGAAGAAGAAAGCCGCTGAGGACAAGTGCCACCACTGTGGCAAGATTGGACATTGGAGACGCAATTGTCCAGACTACATAGCTTCTGTCAAACGGAAGAGAGCTGCCACATTTGTTATATTTATTTTCCTTATCATTGATATCTCTTTGGCTTGTGAAGCCATTAGTTCTGGATGGGTTTTAGATTCTTCTAGTCCTACTCATATCTGTAATTTATTGCAGGGGCTGAAGGTCAGAAGGATGCTTAATCCAGGCAAGATGCAGCTGCATTTTGGGAATGAAGATTCTTTATCTACAGCAGCCGTTGGCGAATACGAGATTCGTCTATCTAAAGGCAGCATCATTTTGACAAATTATGTTTTTGTGCGTGGTTGTTTAGCTAATATTATCTCATTGTTTGTATTAGATACAAAAGGATATCATGTACATATTAAAAATCGTTCTATGTATATATATATATATAGATATATATATATATATATATATATGATATGAATGATGTTTTGTTACACAAATATTCAAATTCACAAGGTCATTATATTTTGCATGACATTAGAGATGTTTATGAAATTGGGGATAATAAATGTAAAAGATCTGAAATAACTGATACTGAATTGTGGCATATGTGGTTAGGTCATATAGGTGTACGACGCCTGACCTAGTTGGTTAAGAATGATTTGATTGAGAATCTAACCATATAATATTTTCCAACTTGTGAATCTTGTATTCAGGGTAAAATGACCAAAACCCCCTTTACTGGTGTTGGACATCGGGCCACAGACTTATTGGAGCTCGTACATAGTGATGTATATGGTCCCACAAATTACAATGCTCATAGTGATTTTTCTTACTTTGTAACATTTACCGATAATTTGTCACGATATGGTTGATGAAACATAAATCAGAAACCTTTGAAAAGTTCAAAGAATTTCGAAACGAAGTAGAAAAATAAACTAAAAAATTCATCAAATGCCATCGATCAGATCGAGGCGGTGAATATATAAGTAGTGAATTTACCGAATATCGTAAAGAGAATGAGATTTTCGCTCAATATACTCATTCGGGTACTCCACAATACAATAAAATGTCTGAAAGGAGAAATCAGACTTTATTGGATATGGTCTGATCAATGTTGAATTTTACAGATATGCCTTACTTTTTGTGGGGGTATGCTCTTCTGACTGCTGCACATCTATTGAATAGGGTTCCCTCTAAAGCTATTCCTACTACTCCATATGAGATATTGGTTGGTAGGAAACCGAACCTTAATTATATTAGGTTTTGGGGTTGTCATGCTTACGTTAAGGTGACACAGTAGGATAAAATTTTACCTCGAGGGTGAAAAGTTAGGTTTTTTGGATATTATTTGAATTCCAAAAGATTTCAATTCATGAACCCGAGCATCGAAATGTGTTCGTAGCTCGTTTTGCCAGATTTCTTGAAGAAGAATTTTTTGTAGAATGTGGTAATCATAGAAAGGTTTAACTTGACGTAATCCAACCTATAGATGACAGACCGATAGAGGAATCACAGGTTCAGATAAAAGCAGAACCTTATAGTTCCACTGTTCATAGGTCTACTAGGATATCGAGACCTCCTGAACGCTTGTATTCGATAAAAGATAAGAGTCTCGATGTGCTTCTTGTTGAGGAGACTGATCTGTATACTTACAGAGAAGCAATGTTAGACATTGATTCCGCTTAATGACAGGAAGCCATGAATTCAGAAATAGACTATATACATCAGAATCAAGTATCGGACTTGGTTCCGCTTTCTGAGGGAATTATTCCCGTAGGTTGTAAATAGGTTTACAAAAGAAAGCATGTGCCTGATGGGAAGGTTGAAATCTTTAAAGCTCGACTAGTTGCTAAAGGTTACACTCAAAGGCCGGGTATGGACAATGATGAGACCTTTTCGCCAGTAGCGATGCTAAAGTATATTAGGATTTTGTTGGCTATCACTGCTTACCATGTTTATGATATTTGGCAAATGGATGTCAAAACTGCTTTTCTTAATGGATTTCTTGATGAAGAAATCTTTATGGAACAACCTGAGGGTTTTATCTCCAGCCAAAATTCTGACATGGTATGTAAGCTCAAGAAGTCTATTTATGGACTTAAATAAGCTTCGCAGAGTTGGAATCTTCATTTTGATGAGGTAATCAGATTATCTAATTTTCTCAAAAATGAAGAAGAACCTTGTGTTTATAAGAAGGTTAGTGGGAGTATGATTGTGTTCTTAGTGCTTTGTATTGACAACATCCTGATCATTGGAAATGATCTTGGAATGATGTAGGGTGTTAAAACATATCTCTGTAAAAACTTCTCTATGAAAGACTTGGGTGAAGCTTCCTATTATTTAGTTTATGACAGCTCCAGGTCAGGTTCAGAGCAACGACTTAGAATAGTAAAGCCAGGTTCAGTCATGTACCTAGTTATCAATTAGATTAAGTTCCAAATCTTTATGTCATCTATCCAGATTTCAGTTACCTTATTGGATTCCCAGTTTATTATTTATGTTGTCGTTATTCAGTACTTTAACACTATTTTATACTATGTTTCAGTTTAATCATGTATTTCACTTCATATGATTTTATTAGCCCTCCAGTATTCAATCACCAGGTCTTTCAAAAAACCTGATCCATCCAACTCTCCAGTTGCTTTGTAAGCCACAGGTCTAGGCATTGCTTGGAGGAGACAGAACCCAACGACAGTCATTACATACCTTGGGCGTCAGTTCAGAGTCGGTTACAGTCGTCAGTGTCAGATGATGTCAAGATAGGCTATAAGTCCATGTATATGTGTCAAGATAGGCTATAAGGCCATGTATATGTGTCAAGTATTATGTCAGTTGCATGCAGATTTTTTATGTGTGTACATATTTGTGATATGAAATAGATAAGTTTTCAAGTTTACGATGTATATGTGTATATGATTGTGTGTTGTGAGTCAATCATTTTAGTACAACTAGCAGTATATACCAAGGGTTCAGATGATGGCTAAGTCGTCTATTGCCCATTATATGCCAGAAAATACCGGGATGTGACATCAAAATAATATCACGATTCAATGGATTCAATTGGGGATAAGAACGAAAAGATACAGAGCAAATCGGGGTTTATTTCGAAGTCAAAGAGCAAAATTAAGGTAGATTACAATTTGGCGATTTGATGAGCACGTCGCGACACTGCCCATTGAGCATCGGGATGCGCCAAGGATGAGTGGTGCGCATTGTGACATGGAGAAAATTTTCCAAATTCGCCATGTATATGATATTTAAGTAGAAAACACCCACTGAACTTCCTATATAAGCACAAGTTCATCCCCAAACCCAGAGAGATGTCTCATAACATAATTTTAGAGTCTCAAAACATAGAAGAACGCCTAGAGTAAGGCAAAGACGAGTGCTTCAACTGGTGCTGTAGTTTGAAGGCGAAGACTACAAAGAGAGTTTTTTCTTGTATTTTCTCTCTATTTTATCTTTTATGAGTCATTATTTTGTATCAATAATGATTAGCTTATTTTTATTGAATATTATGAGTATCTAATTCATTAAATCTAAGGTTTTAATATATCCCAAGTATGTTTAGTAATTAATTTTCATATTTTTATTCTTTTGGGTTTGTTATTGATTATTTATTATTCTCTGTACTTGAACACATTTTATTTGTTTGGCCAACAATAGAATAATCTTTGCAAATCCTTAGGAACCCGACGGAGGGAATTTGGTTAGCCAAGGGAATAATATCGTGTGATCTTATTCTTGTAATATTTTTCCATGCAAGATAAACATATTCCTAAAGGGCATACGTATCTAAAATTAGAACCTGGCCTTAATGACTTTGGTTTAATTTAATTAACACAGACATATAGTTAATTATTTTGTTCTGAATAAATTTACATGACCAACGAAAGAGGCTTGTGAATAATTTAATGTTCTAGGTTAATAATTAGTAATGACAACCCAACTGAATGGAAAATACATAGACATCTTGCGTGCATGCTTAGGTGAAGTTGCAACCATAGGTCCTTCTTGTGCATAAAGTTTATCTCCAAATTATTGTTTGTGCTTTATTTAACCTTTCAACTAATTTTTTATCAATCAATATTTCTCTCATCAATTGTTTAGCTCTAGTTAAGTAGGTTAGTTTTAATATTAATAAGAGAAATATTAAGTCCCTGTTGGTTCGACATTCGACTAATAGTCATTATATTACTTGAGCGATACATGCACTTGTGTGCTAAATTTATAAAATCACGATCAAATTTTTGGATCCGTTACCGAGGACTCAATTTTTTTTTCTTTATTAATATTAGGACGACTATCTACTTGCTTAGCTAAACACTCCTCATGTTTATTTTTTATTTTGATTCCAGGCATCATGAACGATAATCAGCCTGAACGACGGACATTAGCATCGCCTATCCCAATTCAAGACATGACGATACCGGTCATTGATGGACTTATATCTTGTATCTTCTTACCACCCCTTCAGGCCAACATGTGCGACATCAAGACCTATATTCAAATGATACATCAATCAATGCAGTTTAGAGGTGCCTAAATAAAGATCCAAATGCACACATGGGTAATTTCTTGGATATTTGTAGCATTTTCAACTTCAATAGAAGGGCAGAAGAATCAGTTCGCCTATGAGCTTTCCCATATTCATTGACACAGTCAAAAGAAAAGACTCACAAAGGTGTGTAATGCCATATTGCAAAGATTTAATGCAACCAAATGTAAAGATCCTGACGTGTTCACAATAGAATGCATTATTGTGTATTGTGAGTAAAGCGTTTTATGTGACTTAGGGTCAGGAATTAATCCAATGCTGCTGCCTATGGCGAAAAGATTGAGTTATCATGAGCTGAAGCCCACTTTCATGACTTTACATGCAGACAAAACCATCAAGATATCCAAAGGAAAGATAGATGATATGATAATTGTTGGAAAATTATGACCCATAGCGTCACTATTTGTACAGATCATTATTTTGTTGTACAAATTAACTATGTGACAAAGGAGATTGCTCTCTTATCATTTGTGATTAGATCACCAAGATGTATAAATGATAGGAGGTCCATGTGTTTTGTTCCTGAATTGAGAAGATATGAGACAATATCAATCCAGGAATGATAAATCATTAAATATCCCTAGTCAGAGTATTATCGAGATTGGACATCGATAATGCGTAAAAGACTAGTATTACACTTGTGCGTGTTGTGAGGGCACAACGGCATAGTTCTCATATATTTGGGTATATGATACTCATGGAAGTGTAATAGGAGGTTGTGTTTTACCGATGGTACGGGAAATAGCTTCGCTCTGGATAGACCCCCTCGGAATTCCATTGGTAGTATGACTATGTGTCTATGGAAGTCCGAAATCAAGGTAGTTGTATTTGGTCTTAACCTGAGACTTGCACCGCTAATACTTGCGACAATCAATATACTTTGGTTTTGGTCGTCCAGGGCTTTAACAGGTTCTGTGTACGCCTCTGCTGGGTATATTGAGAATCGTAGTGTGTTAGGTGTGATGTCAAGACGGAAGTATCACTCCAGTCATATGGAGATGATGGTCACGTAGGATATAGTACTAGTACTCTTAAGTACTGCAGTCATCGGGATATTATGACTAGGTCATGTATATCTGATTATAGATACTAGTTACCAGACATCCGACATGTGCTTCGTACGGGGCAGACACAGTTCCAGCCCCAGGCCTAGCACGTGACATCTGATACTGGATCGACATACACAATACTACGTATACTATGCCTGATATAAATCGCTATATTCCTATAAGGATATTTCTGGAGAATTGGGTAGGCATGGCGCTTTGCTAGAAGCCAACCTTGTCTTGTAAATCGGTACAAACGTAGTACTAGGTACTTACGTGTTCGGATAGTCTGACGATCGTATTTACTGCCAACATATCTGGGGATCTCATGGGTCGCTTCCCGAAGATTCACCGATGACGTATGACTCGCACTTTATTAATATGGGATTAATTAGTCAATGAGAGAGAAAATTAATCTGGGATTAATTACGGAGATATTTTATCTGGGATAAAATATCATTTAAAGAGAGAGAACGATTAATTTGGAATTAATCGATAAAATAATATATATTTGATATATTATACGAAATTGGATTTCGACGCGGAATTAAAATTATATTTTAATTCGGGCGAATGAATTAATTTAGAATTAATTCGTTAGCGACATGAATAGTGATTTCGCTAGGCATAATCATTTAATTACGTCGCAACGGAAAATTCGTTAATTTGGAATTAACGAACCCGAGCCCGGGATTGTTTACGAGCGCATTCGCATTTCGAATTCGAGTGCGGCACGTAAGTCAAATCAAGCGTCAAATCGCTAGTCACATCAATCGTCAAATCATATCACTTTGAGTGATGTGACAATTGCTTGATTGATTGAGTGATGTGACTTGATGGAAGTTGTTGAAAAGCTTTTTGAAAGCTTGAAAGACATATATCATTATTTTATTAAATGGTATTTGACTTTTATTTTTTGTATTTGATATACAAAACACACAACTTCTAATCTCTCTCTTCCTAACACACGGTTTTGGAGCAAAACATTTTCCCTCTTCTTCTCTCTCGGCCAACATGCCATTTCTTCTTCTTTCTTTCACTGGTTTGACCGAATAAAGCAAGGAGAAGATAAGGAATTTTTGTAGCAAAAATTCCTAAGTGCTAGCACACCATTGGAGACATACAAAGGTGATAGGGAACTCACTTCATGAGCTTGGAATCACCATCAACCAAAGCTTGGAGCTTGGAGCAACAATGGAGATCACCAAAGCCGAAAATGGAGAAGAAAATCAGTGGACTGCCGAGCTTCATGGAGGAGGGCAGAACGATTTTTGTTCATCACCGCATCGACTCAACCGATCATTGTGAGTATTCCGCAACTCCTTGATGTATTCGCATGTTATTTTCATTGCTTGATATGATCTTGGGATGTTTAGACAATTCCAACAATGGTATCTATGAGCAAGGTTGAGCATGAAAATATATTAGGGTTAAAATTGGGTAAAATGATTTTGAGCATGATTTGGTTGAATTGTTTGATTAAGTGTGCTTAAATCATGTTGAATTGAAGTTTGATTGGATCAATTTCAAGAAAAATGGTTTGGAATAATTTTCCCCAAAATTGATATGCTTGGCCGAATACCACAAGAACCCTAATGTCTTGGAATTTTGATTTTTTGATTCATTTGTTGACTTGGAATCAATTGGGAATGTTGATTTAGAATTTAATTGGATTGAATTCGGAATTGATTTGAAAATCCCATATATTGCCGAGAATGTTATAACATGAATTGGGGTTTGATTTTTTGATAAATTGGGTTGGACATGATTTAATGTTGATAAGCATAATTAATTGTGTAAATTGATGTTTTAGAAATGTTAATTTGGGTGATTAATTATGTTATACACTTTAGGTTAATTAAATTGTGAAATTGGAATTTTGTAATTTAATTAGATTGGGCTTAAATTGGATTTGGGTTTGTAATATTGTAAATGGGCTTAAATGGGCTTGGTTGTACCAAGAAGGGTTTAGGCTAAATTCGTTGGATCCAATTGGGCCCAAAACCGCTTCCATAAAGTCCAAATGCGAGTAATGGACCTTTAATTATTTAATTGGGCCTAAATTGATTAGGCTTATGGGGTTATTCCTTGATTGGGCTTTGGTTATTGGGTTTGACCCGAGTTGACCAAAAGTCCACGCCTTAAGAAATTAATTGAAAGCCCATTGGACTTTAATTAAATTGACGTTGGATGTTAATCGGGCTTTGAGACCCGTAACGATTAAATTTGGAATTTAAGTCGTAAAGGTTTATTTATAAAGTGTAATATTTAATTTGAAATTAAATAAGTGAATTAGTATTAAATACAAATTGAATTAGATTTAATTTTGTAGTTTAATTTAATTCAAGAATTCGTACTTTGAGTACTTATTCGCAAAACGAGTTTGACTCGCGCAAAATCAAATCGTTGTTTGAACATTGGATGGTCACTAATATCAGATTAATTAATTTGATTAGATTGATTGATAACATGCTTGTGTGAATATATGGTTGCGATGCATGAATAATGTATATCGGATCGATATTAGATGGGTGGGGCAATTTTAGAAATTATTGTAATAAAATTGGAATTTATTAATTGGACCTGCGTGTCCAGCCTATTACCTCCTTACTCTTTGTATTCTCTTCTCACCTATTCCCCTCAATGTAAATGAGGTTTCTTTAGAAGTGTAGTGTAACAGGTAGAAGTAAATACTTGTGCTAGCGGGAGAGAGGAAATGGAGAGATTTGATCTAGGATCAATGTGTAAAGTATCCATCCGCATATCATTATTATTTTATTATACGCGCTTTATTATGTATTTAGAATGCATGTTTAAGGGTGTATGATGATGAGACCTTAACAAAGATAATAAATTGGTTGCCAATTTACACGCGAAAAACCCTCACAAAATATTAAGCATTTTTCCTTCCATTGAGTGATTCTTACTCAAGATCTAAGACTGGCATTGGCTTGTTTGCCAAAGTCAAGGCCTTTGTCCATCGAGGATGTGTTTGAATCACGAAGGCTTTGTTCCATATTGGTGTCTTGTCCAAGTTGTGGTTTGTTGGCCAAAGTCAATACCACTTCTTGTCCATCGACATTGATTACGAAGCTTTCCATGGTCAATGAGTTCCGCTTAACTGGGATCACTAAGTTTGTTGTGCCAAAGCCAAGGCTTAGTTGATTCAGAGGAAAAAGGTTAGGCAATATATTGGATATATTGGCATATATAAGATATATGTTTCGGACTTGGATGTCCCCTACTGGATCTAGGAATTGGATTGGATCCAATTGATCTAAGAGATCTACCTAGTTAATTATCATACAATTTGTGGGCCAAAGTCAAGATTGTGTGATATTTAACGGGATCCTAGCCCACTAGGAAACACGGTTTCCCGAGTACTCGACAGAGGGTTAGAGGCTCGCCGAAAATAGTGGGAGGCAAGAATTAAATTTGCAATATTCGTTTAATTACTTGCCATACGCGCTCAAACAAATATCACTCGTCATATATATATTAAATGTTAGTTGGACTAATATTTAAACGTTGTTTTAATAAATAGTTGGACTGTATTCAAACAATTTATTTATAATTGATTTTATAATTGGATTATAGTAATCATTATATTAAATAGTACCTGAAATCGTTGATTAAATAGTTGGACTATTAGAATCAAGATAAAATTGAAAGATTAGCATTTAAAACATAATCCTAGGGAAAATGTATTTAAATGGTTTAATTTTCAAATTGGGAATAATATTTCAGGAAGGTCCTGGAAACTAATAAGTTACTTTATTTGATAAAATAACATATTAGGCCTAAGCCCGAAATTAAGCAAATAGTAGAACATGATATTTGGAATACTCATGTGATGATAACTTTAGTGCTTAATCCATTAAGCTTGCCAAAAGGACTCCTTAATTTCGTAATCAGAACTAAGGATTGGATCCTTAAACTACGATAATGAAATTGAAGGATCTTCATAAATCTATACTTAGATTTTAGAAGTAATAAAATTGCTATAATAAACTCTTGGAGAGTTAATGACTATTCTCAAGGAGACAAAGTCAACTTTGCAAAAAGGCGAGTAGCGCAAAGCGCACCTTACTTCGATATTCTAGAAACCCAAGGCTTGGCCAAAGGCTACTGGAATGTGGAAAAGGGAAAAGGCAAAATCATTATAATCTTCTGGGAAGATAAAGACATATCCCAAAATGTCTGCCTTAAATGTGGCAAACGGGATCGCGAAGCGTGACTGCCGTTTGGACAAAGTAGACATGAAGGAATTGAAGACGAGCAAGGCTCTGACTTCAAATATGTTTGTCATAAATATATTCACTACTAGTATTAAAATGGATTTTAGATGCTAAATGTGATATATAAATATCATTGATGTTCAGAATCTGCTATGAGTAGGATACTGACTTCAGATTGAGATTTATCTGCGAATCGGAAACGGGACGAAAGTCGCTGTTTTAACCATAGATACCTAAGTTTAGGAACTACCCTTTGGGTTGTACTTAAATTAGGAAACTGTTATAATGTAACTAGTTTGACTAGATATATTATCTCTATATCAGTGTTAATCCGTTGCGGATTTACCTTTATATTATAGAACACTAAAGTGTTTTATTATATAAAGATGATATTGAGATAAACACATTTGATGTGAAATAACAATATTTATATTTTGAATATAAATAAATCTCAGACGTATAAAATGACAAACATATAGCTCAAACTGATTTGATCAGAAGAAACTAATTTGTGGCATTGTTGTCTGGGACACAATTAAACAAGACTCGTATATCCACACTTTTGAAGAGTGGGTACTGGGATAAATTTAATTCTATTCAAATAAAGTCTACGAATCCAGTTTATTGGGCAAAGTGCCTAAAACACATTTACTTGGTAAAAGTGCAAATGCCACCGATCTGTTAGCCCTAGTTCATAGTGAAGCAAGTGGGCCCATGTCTAGCTAGGCTAGAGGTGGATATGAATATTTCGCGACCTTTACGGATGTGGCATCGCGTTACGGTTATGTGTTTCTTATGAAACACAAATCGGAAACTTTTAAAGTTTCGACACGAAGTAGACAAACAGATCGGCTAAAGTATTAAAACCATCACGGTGGGACCATGATGAAATACTTAAGCAATAAGTTTCTCATATACTTGAAAGAGTATAGTATTCTTTCAATAAGTACTCCTCCCGAACACGTCAATTTGATGGTGTGTCTGAACATGATTAACCGAATTTTATTGGACATGATAAAGTTAATCAAGAGTCGCTCTGAGCTACCATTTCCTTCAACAGATAAGCATTTAACAGTGCAGAACTTATTTTGAATAAGGTTCCATAAAATCTGTTTGACAGACTTCATATTAGATATGAACAGGAAAGAAACTGGGTTTTCTCATTCCTGAATATTTGGGTATGCTAGGCATACGTTTGGATGATACCAAACTAGAACCCAAATTGGATAAGAGCCTAATGTAGGTTATCCTAGGGATACCAAAGTATAGTACTTATACATCTCACAAGAGAACAATGTAATTGTTGCTCGCCATGCGGTTTTCCTAAAGAGGAATACCGACATGCAGTGGTAAGTAGGAGGATAGTAAAACTCGATGAAAATAGGAGTAATACTGTTCAAGGCACCAAGTCCTTAATGGAACATAAACAGTTCATCAAGGATGAAACTGTACCAGTAATCTTCGAATACACAAGAACCACGTAAGTCGGAGAGAGTCAGAAAACAACCTGGGGTATGGGTTTCTGATCTCACCTCATAAAGATGTTAATCTTATTAAGGTATACCAACTGACTACGTATGAGGAAGTGATACAAGGTATCGACTCCCTATTATGGCAAAGTGCCATGAGTCCGAAATGGATTCCATGTATACCAACTATGTTTGGACACTAGTTGATGTACCACAAGGCATTGTGCCTATAGGTACTGTATGTGTCTTCAAGGGAGACATACATGGATGACAACATACCAACGTACTAAGCTAGGCTTGTAGCGGAAAGGTATCGTTATCAACATTATGTTGATTACGATTCAACCTTTTACCTGTTGCCACAGTAAATCCATTTGGATAATGCTTGCTAACGCTGCATGTTTCATTTATGAAATATGTCAGCTTAACGGGAAAATCGCTTTCCTGAAAAGGAAACCTTTTGGAGGATGTTTACGACATCCTGCCAGTTTTGTCGTACCAAAACTAGCAAACAATGTTTGCAGGTTATTCGATCCATGTTTGGATTGAAGCAAGCATTAGATTCTTGGAATTATCGTTTTGATGTAATCATAATAGTTTATGATTTAATTCAAAACGAAAATGATTCTTGTGTATATAAGGAGGTTAGTGGGAGCACACTGACAATAATGTCCTATAAATAATGATGACATGTCATTTCTTGGAAATGATATTCCCATAAAACAATCGGTGAAAGCTTGGCTTTCATGAAAATTCTCCGTAGAATTCTTTGGAGAAACAACCTTTATTCTAGGAATAAAGATCTACTGGGATAGATTTAAAGTTGTTAATACTCTCCGAGAACTCGTACATTGAAATAAATATACGCGACTGGTGTCTCATACGCTTTGAGCATATGGATTCACAATCGGGACAATCCAAGTGATAGTCACTGGATTGATGTTAAGAACATCCTTGAGTATCTTAGAGATCTAAGGATGCTGTCTTATACTATGGAGATGGAGAACTTGAAGTGACTGAGATCACTGTTGCAAGTTTCCTAACCGATAATAACGACTATTAGTCACGAAACGGTACTATACAATTTGAATAACGGTAGAGTAAGCTGGAAATCCTCCAAGCAAGATACTGTTACCGAATAAACAACAAATGCAGGTTATTGCTGCAGCTGAGGCAGCAATAGAAGCCATTTGGGTCGATAATAAATCTAATTAGATTAGATATAGTTTTATTAGCAGCTGAGCTAGGCTACAGCACAGGCTAAAGAATTAATGGTCTCATCAACGATCCAGATATATATACTTTGATATTCATCTGATTCGTTCGGATCATACATCGTGGCGATGTGATGATCGAATAAATCACATCACACGATAATCATGCAAATCCCCTGACGAAAGCCTTTTCTCAGTAGTTTGAGCCAACCATACATAGTTCGGGTGTTAGACACTCGAGTGACTGGCTATAGGCAAAGTAGGAGATTGTTGGACAATTATGACCCATAGCGTCACTATTTGTACGGATCATGGTGTTGTTGTACAAATTAACTATGTGACAAAGGAGATTGCTCTCTTATCATTTGTGATTAGATCACCATATGTATAAATGATAGGAGGTCCTGTGATTTGTTCCTGGATTGAGAAGATATGAGACAGTATCAATCCACGAAAGATAAATCATTAAATATCCCTAGTCAGAGTATTATCGAGAATGGACATCGATAATGCGTAAAAGACTAGTATTACACTTGTGCGTGTTGTGAGGGCACAACGACATAGTTCTCATATATTTGGGTATAGGATACTCATGCAAGTGTAATAGGAGGTTGTGTTTTACCGATGGTATGGGAAATAGCTTCGCTCTGGATATACCCCCTCAGAATTCCATTGGTAGTATGACTATATGTCTATGGAAGTCCGAAATCAGGGTATGTGTATTTGGTCTTAACCTGAGACTTGCACCGCTAATACTTGCGACAATCAATATACTTTGGTTTTGGTCGTCTAGGGCTTTAACAGGTTATGTGTACGCCTCTGCTGGGTATATTGAGAATCGTAGTGTTTTGGGTGTGATGTCAAGACGTAAGTATCACTCCAGTCATATGGAGATGATGGTCACGTAGGATACGGTACTAGTACTCTTAAGTACTGCAGTCATCAGGATATTATGAATAGGTCATGTATATCTGATTATAGAGACTAGTTACCAGACATCCTACATGTGCTTCGTACAGGGCAGACACAGTTCCAGCCCCAGGCCTAGCACGTGACATCCGATACTGGATCGACATACACAATACTACGTATACTACACCTGATATAGATCGCTATATTCCAATAAGGATATTTCTGGAGAATTGCTTAGGCATGGCGCTTTGCTAGAAGCCAACCTTGTCTTGTAAATCGGTACAAACATAGTACTAGGTACTTACGTGTTCGGATAGTCCGACGATCGTATTTACTGCCAACATATCCGAGGATCTCATGGGTCGCTTCCCGAAGATTCACCGATGACGTATGACTCGCACTTTATTAATCTGGGATTAATTAGTCGATGAGAGAGAAAATTAATCTGGGAATATTGCAGAGATATTTTATCTGGGATAAAATATCGTTTAAAGAGACGATTAATTTGGAATTAATCGATAAAATTATATATTTGATATATTATACGAAATTGGATTTCGACGCGGAATTAAAATTAGATTTTAATTCGGGCGAACGAATTAATTTAGAATTAATTCGTTAGCGACGTGATAGTGATTTCGCTAGGCATAATCATTTAATTACGTCGCAACGGAAAATTCGTTAATTTGGAATTAGCAAACTCGAGTCCGGGATTATTTGCGAGCGCATTCGCATTTCGAATTCGAGTGCGGCACGTAAGTCAAATCAAGCGTCAAATCGCTAGTCACATCAAGCGTCAAATCATGTCACTTTGAGTGATGTGACAATTGCTTGATTGATTGAGTGATGTGACTTGATGGAAGTTGTTGAAAAGCTTTTTGAAAGCTTGAAAGACATATATCATTATTTTATTAAATGGTATTTGACTTTTATTTTTTGTATTTGATATACAAAACACACAACTTCTAATTTCTCTCTTCCTAACACACGGTTTTGGAGCAAAACATTTTCCCTCTTCTTCTTTCTCGGCCAATAGGCCATTTCTTCTTCTTTCTTTCACTGGTTTGACCGAATAAAGCAAGGAGAAGATAAGGAATTTTTGTAGCAAAAATTCCTAAGTGCTAGCACACCATTGGAGACATACAATGGTGATAGGGAACTCACTTCATGAGCTTGGAATCACCATCAACCAAAGCTTGGAGCTTGGAGCAACAATGGAGATCACCAAAGCCGAAAATGGAGAAGAAAATCAGTGGATTGCCGAGCTTCATGGAGGAGGGCAGAACAATTTTTGTTCATCACCGCATCGACTCAACCGATCATTGTGAGTATTCCGCAACTCCTTGATGTATTGGCATGTTATTTTCATTACTTGATATGATCTTGGGATGCTTAGACAATTCCAACAATAATAACAGTGGGGGATTTTAAGCTTCCAATGTTTTTCATAGTTTCAGACATGGAGGAAGATGTGGATATACCCTGTCTTTTGAGGAGACATTTTTCGGCATGAATGAGAGCGTTAATAGTCGTACAATAAGGCCTCCTCACTTTCCAAGTGAATAGAGAGTCGTTGATTTTCAGAATGTTTGACCTTGCGAGAGACCATGAAAGTCTAGAAAATATAGCTTTAATGGAGACAAATGAAGGCAAAAATGAAGCAATAGCGAAAAAGTAAGCATATAAATTGACGGATGAAGCATCAATATGCTAAGTCTTCAAGGAGGATATACATAACGGGCACTAAAACATAGCTACAATGTGCCATCAATTTGACACTATGCTACATCATGTCACTACACAGCCCAAACCACCAGATCCCAGTCCATCCAAGCAAAAAGGGAAAGCGCAGTCAGTAACTACAACCTTTACAGCCACTAGTAAAGGAAAACAAGTGTGGGTGAGAGTGGCGGATGAAGAGAAATAGACCAGTGCAACTCAATCCAAGTATAAATTGCCATATAGATGGAAATGGCGTGCAATTGGGAATGATGCAGCTGTAAACCCATCACATGAATTGAGACCACCATGAGTATTTGGATGGTCATGTCTGGCTGAAAATATTAAACTTAGCGCTAGCGGGGAGGCAACGTATGCATTTATTTATGTTTTTTACTTTAGTTTTATTTTATTTTTGTGTGCTAATTACATGTTTAATAGTTTGCATGTGTATTTATGCAATACTGGCTTAACCCACAGAGTCCGCGCAGCCAAATTCTGACTAGTAGGAACTTGATCAACTTCATACATGGTAATGTTGTTCCTCACTATTTGTTTCTTTGCGCTTATCTTACATTGAGGATAATACAAGTTTTAAGTTTAGGGGTGTGTGCATGTTAGTGTTAGTTCCTACTATTTAAAAAAAATAGTCTTGGTAGTGAAGCATAGTCTAATGATGAGTTTGTTTGTTTTAGGATGAAATCTTAGAAACTGATAAGTGTCCAATTTAGTTTTATCCTATGCATTGAGTGAGTGATTTAGGATAAACTCGTAAGCACTTAAAAGTAGATTTCTAGCAGTAAGAACCAATTTAGGATATTGTTTGAAGATGAATGATCATTTGCTTAGATATTTGTCTCTGTTTGTAATTATTTATGATATATAGTATGGGTAGAGGAAAAAAAAGAGAAATCTTTTTTTAAAAAGAAGAAAATGATGACAAGAGTAGAAACTAAAAAAAATACTTAAAAAAAAAGAAATAAACCACTTATAACCGATAAGTATGAAGCTACCCATAGGCGAGTATTAAGACCACATTGAGGAGAAATACTACCTTAAAGGTTAGGTGAATCAAAACATAAAGAGAAAGAAAAGTTAGACTATATCGAGCTCAATAGGAAAATACATAGCACTTTTGAGATATATAGGTTGATTTGACCCATTTGATTCAATTTTTGAGACGAAATCACTGAGTTGATTTACTTAGGAATCGAGCTCTGACCAGACCTTCCACACACACACTATGAGTTTGACTTAGATGATTTATTCTAAAACTTGGATTTGAGTTGTGTTGGGTACTTTGAAGGTTCTTTGATTTCATTGGTAGGCATTTCTTGAGGATAATATTATGTGTAACTACCAGGACTAGTTTATTTGTTTCTTTATTTTTTGTATGATTGCATGTGTGTGAATGACGTTTGTGGATGTCATCGCTGTAAGCACCCACGAGACTATAACTCATTCACTAGGGCCACCTAGAGGTTTAAAAACTTGTTGCATACGCTAAATACAATTGTGATCCCTACGAAAGTGTTGGAAAATTAGGACCCATAGCGTCACTATTTGTAAAAGACATTGTGGTTTTTGTACAAATTAACTATGTGACAATGGAAATTGCATTTTATCATTTTGTAATTAGATTACTTGTATATATAAATGATAAAAGTCCTTATGATTAGTTCCGGATTATCAGATATGACACAATATCAATCCACGAAGGTTCAATCATTAAATATCCATAGTCGTAGTATTATCGAGACTGGACATCGATAATGCGGAATAGACTAGTATTGCACTTGTGCGTGTTATGGAAGCGTAACAACATAATTCTCATATATTTAAGTATTGGATGTTTATGCAAGTGTGATAGAAGGTTGTGTTTTCCGATGGTACGGAAACAGCTTCGCTCTGGATAGACCCCGTGGAATCCCATTGGTAGTATGACTATGTGTCTATAGGAATCCGCTTCAAGGTAGGTGTATTTGGTCTTAACCTGAGACTTGCATCGCTAGTACTTACGACAATCAATACGCTTTGGTTTTGGTCGTCCGGGACTTTAACAGGTTCTGTGTACGCCTCTTTTGGGTTTATTGAGAATCGTAGTGTATTGGGTGTGATGTCAAGATGGAAGTATCACTTCAGTCATATGGAGATGATGATCACGCAAGGATACATATCCGGTTCTCTATTATGTTGCAACTATCGGGATAATATGACAAGGTCATGATTATCCGATTATAGAGACTAGTTGCTTGTGATCCGATATATGCTTCGTACGAGGCAGACACTATTCCAGCCCCATGCCTTGCATGTGACATCAGATACTGGATCCGAATACGTAATACTTTATATACTACACCTGACATAGATTACATATTCTTTAAAATAATATTTCTGGAGAATTAGGTAGGCACGACGCTTTGCAAGAAGCCAACCATGTCTCGTAAATCGGTAAGATAATGGTACGATGTACGCACGTATTCGAATAGTCCGACGACCGGATTTACTGCCAACATATCCAGAGATCTAATGGGTCGCTTCCCGAAGATTCACCAATGACTTATGACTCGAGAAAAATTAATTTGGGATTAATTACGGCGAGAATTTATCTGGGATAAAATTCTATTAGAAGAGAGAGAATGATTAATTTGGAATTAATCGATAAAATAATATATTCGATATATTAAATGAAATTGGATTTCGACGCGAAATTAAAATTGGATTTTAATTCGGGCGAACGAATTAATTTAGAATTAATTCGCGAGCGACTTTAACGGTAATTTTGCTAGGCATAATTATTTAATTAAATTTGATTTAATTAAGTCGCAACGGAAAATTCGTTAATTCGGAATTAACGAACCCGAGCCCAGGATGTGTTTGCGGGCCCACTCCGATTTTGAATCAAGTGGGGCCCACAAGTCACATCACGAGTCACATCAAATGTCACTTAAGTGATGGAAGTCATGTCAACTTTTTGGTGATAGACATCTAGTCACTTTAGGTGATGGGAGTAGTTGGGAGTAATAAATGATATTTTCCCTCCAAATCTTGGTTTTGCTTTTTGGAAAAGGATATACCAAAATTTTTTTTTACTTTTTCATAACTTGTATTTGTTTTAGAAATAAAATAAAGGAAAAAAAAACTCTCTCTTTCTTTCTCACCTTGGCCGAACACTACAAGGATTATTGGGGAAATTTTGTTGCAAAATTTCTCCATTGCTAGCACACAAAGATTCATACTAGGTGATAGGGAAACCATCCTTTGAGTTTGGAATATCAACCTTCAAGCTTGGAGCTTCAACAAACAACTTCAAAGAGGAGATCTTGGAGCACTTCTCAAAGAAAATGTTTTGTTATCAACACAACCATCCATTCGCTCATTGTAAGTATATTTCCGCTATACTTCTTTTAGTATTCACATTATTTCATGCTTGATTTGATCTTGGGATGACCTTAGAAACCCAATAATGGTATCATGGAGCCTATTTGAGCATGAAATTTGATTAGGGTTTATATACTAAAATTTTGGTAAATTTGATTTGAGCATGATTTGATCAATTGATGAAAAATTAATTGGATTAATTTTCCCCAATTTTGTTGGCTTGGCCGAAACTAGTGGAACCCTAGGTCATGGTGATTTTTTGTTTTTTAAACCATTTGATGTGTTTAAATGCATGATAAATATTGATTTGTGATTTAATTGGATTGAAATCAAAATCGAATTTAAAAATCCCTAATTGTCGTGACCATAGAAGCATGAAAATGACTTGATTTTGTTTCAATAATGTTGGAAATGAATTGAAAATATTAAAGCATGATTAATTGATTAAATTATTATTTTGGAAATGTTGATTTAAATAATTAATTATGGCTAAACACTTTAATTAATTAAATTGTGAAATTTGGAATCTTAGAATTTAATTAATTGGGCTTAATTTGGAATTGGGCTAAAAAATGTTGTATTTGGGCCTAATGGGCTTGGTTGGGCCAAGTTGGGTTAGGACAATTGGATTGAATCCAAATTGGGCCTAAACCATTCCATTAAGTCCAAATATAATATATGGACCTTTAAACATTTAATTGGGCCTATTGGGCCAAAATTAATTTCTTGGCAAATATGGTGATTCCTTAATTGGCCCTTGGTATTTGGGTTTGACCCATATTGACCAAAGCCCATGCCTTAAGAAATTAATTGAAAGCCCATTTGACTTTAATTAAATGAATATTGGATGTTAATTGGGCTTTGAGACCCATTAAGATTAGATTTAGAATCTAAGTCGTAAAGGCGCATTAAAAGTGTAATTATTTAATTTGTAATTAAATAAAGAATTAGTATTGAATACAAATTAAATCGGATTTAAAATTGTAGTTCGATATAATTCAAGAATTCGTACTTTGAGTACTTATTCTTAAACGAATTGGACTCGCGCAAATCAAATCGTTGTTTGAACATTGGATGATCACTTAATTCCAAGATTAATCAATTGGATTACATTGATTGAATAACATGCTTTGTGTGAATACATGGATGTGTTGTATGAATAATGTATATCGCATGGATATTAGGTGGGTGAGGGCAATTTTGGAAATTGTTGTAATAAATTTAGAATTTATTAAATTGGACCTGCGTGTCCAGCCTTTATCTCTCGATTCTTTGTAATTCTCTTCTCACCTAATTCCCCTCAATGTTAATGAGGTTTCTATTAGACAATTATGACCTATAGTGTCACTATTTGTAAAAGACATTGTGGTTTTTGTACAAATTAATTATGTATGTCTCCAGTGCTGGAAGCGTGACTGCTGCGAGTACAAGACACACATAAAGGAAATCAAAGCGGGCAAAACATCGGCTTCAAGTATGTTTGTTATAGAAATAAACATGTCTACTACTAGTTTTAAAAATTGGATTTTTGATTCTAGTTGTGGTACTCATATATGTACTGATGTGCAGGATCTGCAGATTAGTAGGAGACTAGCCTCAGGAGAGATTGACCTTCGCGTTGGAAATGGGACACGAGTCGCCGTTTTGGCCGTTGGCACTTTTTTTTTGGAATTGCCCTCGGGGCATGTACTTAAACTTACAGACTGTTATTATGTACCTAGTTTGACTAGGAATATTATTTCTGTATCTATGTTAGCCCAATGTGGGTACACTTTTGTATTTAGAAACACTGGGTGTTTTATGTATAAAAATGATATGGAAATTTGCACTGCTGATGTAAATAATGGTCTATATATTTTGAATATGAATCAATCTCAAACATATAATGAATAATGATATGGTGTCAAATAGTGAAACCATGTGACACTGGCAACAGTCCCATCTTGGACTGATCCATGTTGAATCTCTTCAACACTTTGTCAATGTACGTGCTCTGGGAGAGTCCAAGCAACTTTCTAGATCTATCCCGGTAGATCTTTATTCTTAAAATAAAGGCTGCTTCTCCCATATCCTTCATGGAGAATTTTAATGCAAGACTTTGGTATATCACTTTCCAAAAGTCAAAAGCCAAATTGGAGGGAAAAAGGCATTAAAGGCTCTCACCAACTCCCATCACAAAATGACTAGATGCCTTTCACCAAAAAGGTTGACAAGACTTCCATCATTAAAGTGACTAGTGATGTGACAAGCGATGTGACTTGTGGGCCCCATTTTAATTCAAAATACGAGTGGGCCCGCAAACACATTCTGGGCTCGGGTTCGTTAATTCTGAATTAACGAATTTTCCGTTGCGACGTAATTAAATCAAATTTAATTAAATAATTATGCCTAGCAAAATTACTATTCACGTCGCTCGCGAATTAATTCTAAATTAATTCATCTGCCCGAATTAAAATCCAATTTTAATTCCACATCGAAATATAATTTCATTTAATATATCGAATACATTATTTTATCGATTAATTCCGAATTAATCGTTCTCTCTCTTCTTATAGAATTTTATCCTAGATAAAATCTATCCGTAATTAATCCCTGATTAATTATGTTTGAATCATACGTCATCGGTGAATCTTCGGGAAGCGACCCATGAGATCCCTGGATATGTTGGCAGTAAATCCGATCGTCGGACTATCCGAACACGTACGTACCTCGTACTATGTTTTTACCGATTTACGAGACATGGTTGGCTTATAGCAAAGCACCGTGCCTACCCAATTCTCCAGAAATATTCTTAAAGGAATATTTAATCTATGTCAGGCGTAGTATACGTAGTATTGCATATTGCGATCCAGTATCGGATGTCACATGAAAGGCCTGGGGCTGGAATAGTGTCTGCCCCATACGAAGCATATATCGGACAACAAGCAACTAGTCTCTTTAATCGGATAATCATGACCTTGTCATATTATCTCGATGGTTGCAACCAATTTAGAGTACCAGTTCTATATCCCTGCGTGATCATCATCTCCATATGACTGAAATGATACTTCCATCTTGACATCACACCCAATACACTACGATTCTCAATAAACCCAGAAGAGGCATACACAGAACCTGTTAAAGTCCTGGACGACCAAAACCAAAACGTATTGATTGTCGCAAGTACTAGCGATGCAAGTCTCAGGTTAAGACCAAATATGCCTACCCTGATGCGGATTCCCATAGACACATAGTCATACTACCAATGGGATTCCGCGGGGTCTATCCAGAGCGAAGCTATTTTCGTACCATCGGTAAACACAACCTCCTATCACACTTACATAAGTATCCAATACTTAAATATATGAGAACTATGTCATTACGCTTCCATAACACGCACAAGTGCAATACTAGTCTATTCCGCATTATCGATGTCGAGTCTCGATAATACTACGACTAGGGATATTCAATGATTAAACCTTTATGGATTGATACTGTCTCATATCTTATAATCCTGAACTAATCATAGTGACTTTTATCATTTATATTTTAAGTAATCAAATTACAAAATGATAAAATACAATTTCATTGCTACATAATTAATTTATACAAAAACCACAATGTCTTTTACAAATAGTGACGCTATGGGTCATAATTTTCTAACAATCTCCCACTTGGCCTATAGACAGTCACTCAAGCATCTAATACCTGAACTATGTACATGTCGCTCAAACGTTTTCTGAGGAATAGCTTTCGTCAGCAGATCTGTAATGTTGTCCTCTGATGCGACCTTCTCGATCTTCACATCGCCACGATGTATGATCTCACGAATCAGATGGAAACGTCGAAGAACATGCTTGGATCGTTGATGAGATCGCGGTTCCATAGCCTACGCTATAGCCCCGTTATTGTCACAATATAATGGAACGGGCTCAGCTGCTAACGGAACTACTCCTAATCCAATTTGGAATTTATGGATCCAAACTGCCTCTTTTGCTGCTTCAGTTGTAGCAATATACTCCGCTTCTGTTGTTGAATCGGTAACAGTCTCTTGCTTGGAAGATTTCCAGCTTACTGCTTTGTTATTCAAACAAAATATGTACCCAGATTGCGACTTGCTGTCGTCTTTATCGGTTTGGAAACTTGCGTCGGTATACCCAGTTACCTCAAGTTCTCCATCTCCATAGTTTAAGAAAGCATCTTTAGTTCGTCTAAGATACTTTAAGATAATCTTAACTGCCATCCAGTGACCATGCTCAAAGCATACGAGACATCATGTCGCGTACATATCATGGCATACATGATTGATCCGACTACCGAGGCGAACAGAATCTGACTCATGTTGAGTTTTAGGACACATGTCCTAAGATAGAGTGACGCCATGTGACACTGGCAAGTCCCCTCTTGGACTGATCCATGTTGAATCTCTTCAACACTTTGTCAATGTACGTGCTCTGGGAGAGTCCAAGGAGCTTTCTAGATCTATCCCGGTAGATCTTTATTCCTAGAATAAAGGCTGCTTCTCCCAGATCCTTCATGGAGAATTTTAATGCAAGCCAAGCTTTCACCGACGTTAACATGGGAATGTCATTGCCAATAAGCAATACATCATCAACGTAAAGAACAATGAATGTCAGTTGATGAGTGGTATTTATATCACTATTTCCCACTCATTTACCTTAATATTTTGTATAGTTTCTTGAGTTTTGTGAACGTTTTGATGTGTTTTATTGTTATTTTGCAGATAAATAAAGTTTGGACAGCACTGGAGGCAATTTGGGGCAAAACCGGACAAAAATGCGTCAACAGGGATATTTTCGTCTTCTGCGCGTCGCGACGCCAGAACAAAGCGCGCCGCGACGCCCAACCTGCGCCGAAGTTGCTAAAATGCGCCGTGGTCAACGGGTCAACAATTTGAAAAGTTTGACTTTGCTAAAATGCGCCGTGCCACGTGTCATCATCATATGCGGATCTGCTATCATGCGCCGTGCCACGTGTCATCATCATATGCTGCCGACACTCAGACTTGACACGTGTCGCCTCGTCATCAGCCACATCATTGGTCAACAAGTCAACCTTGCCACGTGTCATGCCACATCATCGTCCACGTCAGCAGGTCAACCGAGTCAACATGCCACGTCAGCCTCCGCCAATCATAACTTGACACGTGTCGCCACGTGTCGCAATCCTATTGTGCCGACAAGTGAACAGTCAGCCGCCACGCCACGTCATGCCACGTCATCGCCACATCGTCGCTGCGTCAGCATGACGTCATCAATGACGTCATCACAATAATTGAGAATTAGCCGCCTTGACACGTGTCGCGTGAACAGTCAGCCGCCTTGATGACGTGTCGTCTCCTCAGCGTGCCACGTCGACAAATTGCGCGTCGCGACGCGCATGTCCTTGGCGTCGCGATGCGCGAACAGTTCCTGAACAGTAAAATTTTTTGCTATAAATTGGCCGCGAATTTTCAGTTTTTAATACACCTTTCTCTCTCTTGATTTCTCTCTCTTGAGAGAGTTTCTCTCTCTAGAATTTTTATTTTTATTTTTTTTTATTTATTTTTAGTTTTGTAAATAATTTTAATTACTTGTTGTAATAATAGTAATTTAATTTTTTACTTTTTACTTTTTACAGTTTTTATTATTCACCATGATGTTGTAACTTTTTCAGCTAAGGTGAAAGGTAATTCTTTTTCTGTTACTATTTAGATTAATCTCCCTAAAAATAATATATTAACTATTTAAAATATTGACTTAATAAGGGATACCGCTATATTGGTCGGTTGGTAATTTAATTTTAATCTGGTTTAAACCTGACTAATCACGGATACCGCCAGACTGGTCGGTTGGTAAATTTATTTTTGGTTCCGCCTTAATGGCTGGTTGGACTTAATTTGACTTAATCAGGATACCGCCAGAATGGTCGGTTGGTAAATTTATCACAAGTTTATATATTATTTTATGGGAGATATCTAAATTAGTAGTAGTAAAAGTAATTCTTTTACCTTAGCATTTTATTTTTATTTTATTGTAATTTACTTTTCAGCTTTTATTTATGTCTTTTACTTTTATGAATTTACTAGTCCTAGTTATGTGTTAGTTTTCTGAGGTTGTGATGACTTTTAATATCACCGGTTTATAAGGGATTATTTTATAGTTGGGTAATTTAAAGGTTTATTTATTAAATCTTAAGCTTAATGCTTCTTGTTGTCTGATCACCAATAAGATTGATATGGTAAATCTAAAATGAACTAGACATAGAGATTTTAGATTTCAGCCTTAGACTTAATAGCCCACGATCTTCCTTGAGGATAGATAACCCTTAATAGATTTCCTTACAGGATAGGAATATACCTGTCGGGCGGGGGTAGCCATAATTGGAGATTAAACTTAATGAATCCAGATAATTTGGTTGACATAGACATATGGTTCAATTGGGTTAAACTGGGTATTTGTGTCTGACCATCGACAGAGGCTTACACATAATTTAGTGTTCCAGGTTAGTAAACCGATTTATTACACAAACATAAAATAATCACTTCATCTTTTAAATGATATTAAAAGAAATCACAACCTTAGATCTTTGTATCTTTTGTTATTTTCCTTAGTATTTACTTTTATCTTTTTATTTATTTATTTAGCAAATCTCTAATCAACCAAATCAATCAAGCAATCAATTCTATTCTCCCTTTAATTAGATATTTGTAAATAAATAGATTCAATAATTAATAACAACAGTAGGAATTAAGTCCTCGTGGGATCGATATTTTTATACTACTTGAACGATACGTGCGCTTGCGTTATACGTGTGTGTTTACGCCGGTCAAGTTTTTGGCGCCGTTGCCGGGGACTTATATTTCTTGAGTTATTAATTTTGAAGCTATTTAATTTACTTGTATCTAATTTTCTTTATTTTTATCTGTAATTTTTTATTTCTTTCTTTTAATTTCAGGTGACTTAAAAATGGAACAATACTGGGAGATTGAAAGACTACATGCTTTTCAAGAAGATACACCCCAAATCTGGGAGCAACAGTCCGGTTTTCTGAGGCCTGTTATCGAGCCCAATGATTATCACTGGATGTCAGAACCAAACAATACTACATTTGCTCAACAGAACTCAATGTGGAGATGTGACATATGTAATGGTGACCACCCAAGCGATTATTGCGAATACAACTACCATCCAGGGTGGCAGAACTATCAAGATCCTTCATGGTACGAAGAGCCATCACATTTCACAGAACCACATTTTTCATCTTATTCACCATCTTCCTTCGATCCTTATCAAGAACCAGAACCATCAGAGGAAGATCAATTGATTCACATGTTCAAGGAACAGACAGCTCAATTTGATGCACAAATTCAGAGTCAAACAGAATCCATACAGAGAATGACAGATCAGATCAGACAATTAACAGAAAACCAGAACTATATACCTCAAGAACCAATTCCAGATGACACTGATGAAGCCTTCGAGTACCAATCATTTCAGAATGACACTTCAACAGAGGAGGAGGCTGAGCAGTATCAACAACCAGATGTATCAGTTCAGGAACTTGAACCGGCAAAGTCTCGATTTGATTTTTATTATTCTGACTCTGACGAGGAGGAAGCTGAAATATTTGTACCAACTGCATCAAAAGTTGAGGATGTAATTTTGTATCCTCAAAATGAAGATCTTGGAGAATGTTTTGTACAAATGTTTGAAGAAGATCAACTTGAGCCAATCATTTCACCCAGATCAGAGGATGAAAACCTAAAATCTGACATTTCTTTTCATTCTCAGGTTGACAATTTTGAAACATGTATTTCACAGATGACAGATGAAGAACTAAATACAGAAATTTTAAAATACATCTGTGAAGAAAAGGTGGAGAAAGAAACAGAGCAAATGGAGGAGCAAATGTCTGACCTTAATAAAAATCCAGAGCATTCAGGAAAAGCATCGCTGTTTTGGGGAGTACAAATCAAAGATATCACCCAGAAGCTTGACAGAATGGAATTTCCATTCCAAGTCAAACACCATACGAGACCTCCTAATTTTCTTTCTTTCTTTGCAGGAACCACTGGAGCAACAAAAGTCAAAAAGGTGGCACAAGCACTGAATGAGACAAAATTATTTCTGCCACTTTACCGTTGGAAGAGACCTTTCAAAAGCAACGCTCACGGGATTGTCTTTAATCGGACATCCAAAACGACATTGAAACCTCCTTAACAGATGGATTTCAGTCACGTCTGGCTGAAGACGAAAAATTCAGCGCTAGCAGGGAGGCAACCCAAGCAATTTGTTGTAATTTATTTTTCATATTTTATGTGAACTTTTTAATTTTTTTTGTGTTAGTTTTGCAGGAAAAATTAAAAACGGAATTTTTAAGGACAAAAGAGGCCAGTACAAGCAGGATTTTTACAAAATAAAAATTTGACAAAATCACGAAGATACAAAGTTGATCCAGAAAAGACGGCCGAGTAAGAAGTCTTATGGATTTATCTGTCGCAAGACATGGTTTTGCCAAAAAATAAAAAAAATAAAAAAAATAAAAAAATATCAGCGTCGCGACGCTGACACGAAATCAGAGACACAAAACAGGGTGCTGGCAGTATCTCCTTTCACTCTTCATCTTCTTCATCTTCAACCACCACACACGATCCATCACAGCCACTTCAACCACAAACCAAAACCGAGATCCACCAGCCGCATCAACAACCACCGCAAACCGTGACTGAACCCACTGCCAAGATCCATCAAGAACGAAGCCGAATCAACCCACCAACAGCCGCAACCACCACCGTGATCCACTGCCAAAACAGACCAAAGCTGAGATACCCACCACCGTAAATAACCAAGACAGCATCAGATCCACGACCAAAATCCTCCATCATCAGATGCGGTTCGTCAAGCATCATTTCCAGTCATAATGGATAATTTGTGTGGTTATTTTGATAAAAATTGATGTTACTGGATTTGAAATTTTGGCAGTGAATGGGGATAATCGAGAATTGAAAGAGTTTGTGGTTGATTTTGTTGAAATTGGAGGATTGTGAATTTGGAAGTTTAGCGGCGAATAACTGGCTGAATTATGAGTCAGATCGATGGAATTTTGTAGAATTGGGGGCGAAGTTTGACATTGTGGTGATTTTTGAAGTGTTAGTTTTAGGATGAATTTGGGGAGATTTTAAATTTTTAGAGGAGACTATGTCGAAATTTTCACTAAAAAAATAGTCAATTATCGATCGTGGTAAAAAAATGGACATAAATTTTTCCTATCGGTAATTTTTCCTGTAAAATTTCAGCTGACTAGGTATTATCTTCTAAACTCTTTTGTGTATACATAGTGTGAACTTTTTAATTTTGTGTGTTATTTTTGTAGAGAAAAGCACAAACGGAGCATTTTAATACAGAAGGAATTGTGTTTGACAATCAAAAAAAGAAGAGAGCTAATTCATTTGTGATGGCTGAGTAAGGAATGAAATCTTGAGACACATCCTAATGAATTTATACTGAGCGAGTGGCGTATTGCGTACACAATTCCGTTGCCTTAATTATTTCTTTGATTCGCTTTTCTATTGTAATTATCATTATTTTCGTAGACAGGATCCAGACTTTTTGACCTTTCACGATTCATTTTGTTGTTTAGCTAACAATCGTCCTTTGTAAAATATTAGTGCTATTATTACTCACCCTTTTCAGGTACTATAAATTTAGCCCGTCATTGCACTCTTGAAGGCATCCTAATTTGAAAAAGAAATACATAGAAAAATGGAAGCCACTTCAAAAGACGAGTTGAAAACATTTGTGTGTTTTGCGGTAGTACTGTTGGTACTAAACCACAATACAGAGCAGCACAGGAGTTGGGTCGAGTATTAGCCGCAAGGAATATGCACTTAATATATGGCGGAGGAAATCTCGGACTTATGGGGATCGTTTCAAAAGCCGTACAGGAAGGAGGCAGTCACGTTTTGGGAATCATCCCAAAACCCTTGGCAGAGGCAAATCTTATTGGATCATCAAACGGAGATGAACTGATCGTATCAGGTATGTCTGAACGTTTGGTAGAAATGATTAATCGTGCTGATGCTTTTATTGCTTTGCCAGGTGGTTTGGTACATTGGAGGAAATTTTTATAGTTCTATCTTGGGCGAACCTGAACATACACCAGAAACCGCTTGGACTACTCAACGTTGATGGATTTTATGATTTTCTTTGTGTGTTTCTTGATGATGCTCGGAGAAATGGGTTCGTTTCAACCTATGAAAGAACTCATCTTCACTGCCAGACTTGCTCCGGATCTAATAGACCAACTCATAGCCTATGAACCACAAGTTGACCCTATCATTTCGAAGATAAATTGGTCCGAGGACGATCGTGGTAAGAGGCGTCGAATTAATCTGGATCTTAACCTTTAATTTCCTGTAGATTTCAGCTAACCAGGTACGACCTTCTTAACTCTCCTTTTACTGTTTAAGACATTGGGGACAATGTCTCATTAGGTTTGGGGGAGGGAATTAGTTGATTAGTACCTTGTTTTTAGTTTGGTGTTATTTTTATTTTTAGTCCAAAATTTTTCGAAAAATACAAAAAAATTGAAAAATTTTCAAAAATTACAAAAATATTTTGCATTTTCGTATTTCTGTTTTGACTAAAAAGGTGAAATTGGTAAAGTGCTGAGTAAGGAGTTCTCACTCCTGATACGTATCTCAAACCATTTATTTCAAAACAAGTTAATTTTTGTTTATTTCCTTTTAAATTATTTAACTTGTGAATTCTCCATAAATCTGACTAAAGATTCTTCATATGTTCAGTTGACAGGTATTATGAACTTACATGGAACATACAGTCATGAGCTAAAAAATTGAAAAGTTTGTAATATTCCGTGCTATAGTTTAATTGGAGGAAGCATCTCTAAATAGTGATGAGTAAAAAAAAAAAAAAAAAAAAAAAAAAAAACGTCTGAGATCCGAGTTATTAAGTCTGTAAGGGTGTTTTAAACACCTAGTGCCCTAAAACCAACTGGTTTGGGAGACACTGACCCAAGCTCGTTACATGGATCAAAGATGCTGCAAATATATATATATCTGAAGTCTGAGTAATTAAGTTCGTAGGGGTGTTTTAACACCTGGTGCCCTAAAGCCAACTGGTTTGGGAGTCACCGACCCAAAGCTCGCTACATAGACGGAAGGTATTGTATATAAATAAAAAATAAAAAAAAAATCAAAAGAAAAAAATAAAAAAAAATCAGAAAAATTATTCCATTGCTACAAAAAGGTGTGAAATCTGATAGAACTTTAGGACAAAAATATTACTCTCTTATCAACTGCACTTATGACTGTTGTGGGCAAAAATGAGTTAATTAATATTCTGTTGGCTGTATATATGGAGAATGGTAAAAATAATCGGAGAATTTACTTATTCGGTAATTTAGAAAGAAACAAAACAACTAATAACTTGGAGTAGAATTTTCACCTGATTAGTCACTAATTTCTTTATTCTCTTTTCGCTTGTCTTTTTGCTTTTGTGTGCATTAGTTTTAATACCTTTTTACTTTTGTAAAATGTTTGTGGGTATCATTGCTGTAAACCCTCACGAGACTACAACTCGTCCACTAGGGACACCTAGGGGTTTAAAGGCTTGTTGCATATGCTAAATGCAACCGTGATCCCTACGAAAATGGCTTAGTTAAATTTTGGTATGTTATTTTATTTTGTATTTTGCTCGAGGACTAGCAAAATGTTAGGTTTGGGGGTGTGATGAGTGGTATTTATATCACTATTTCCCACTCATTTACTTAATATTTTGTATAGTTTCTTGAGTTTTGTGAACGTTTTGATGTGTTTTATTGTTATTTTGCAGATAAATAAAGTTTGGACAGCACTGGAGGCAATTTGGGGCAAAACCGGACAAAAATGCGTCAACAGGGATATTTTCGTCTTCTGCGCGTCGCGACGCCAGAACAAAGCGCGCCGCGACGCCCAACCTGCGCCGAGTTGCTAAAATGCGCCGTGGTCAACGGGTCAACAATTTGAAAAGTTTGACTTTGCTAAAATGCGCCGTGCCACGTGTCATCATCATATGCGGATCTGCTATCATGCGCCGTGCCACGTGTCATCATCATATGCTGCCGACACTCAGACTTGACACGTGTCGCCTCGTCATCAGCCACATCATCGGTCAACAAGTCAACCTTGCCACGTGTCATGCCACATCATCGTCCACGTCAGCAGGTCAACCGAGTCAACATGCCACGTCAGCCTCCGCAATCATAACTTGACACGTGTCGCCACGTGTCGCAATCCTATTGTGCCGACAAGTGAACAGTCAGCCGCCACGCCACGTCATGCCATGTCATCGCCACGTCGTCGCCGTGTCAGCATGACGTCATCAATGACGTCATCACAATAATTGAGAATTAGCCGCCTTGACACGTGTCGCGTGAACAGTCAGCCACCTTGATGACGTGTCGTCTCCTCAGCGTGCCACGTCGACAAATTGCGCGTCGCGACGCGCAGGTCCTTGGCGTCGCGACGCGCGAACAGTTCCTGAACAGTAAATTTTTGCTATAAATTGGCCGCGAATTTTCAGTTTTTAATACACCTTTCTCTCTCTTGATTTCTCTCTCTTGAGAGAGTTTCTCTCTCTAGAATTTTTATTTTTATTATTTTTATTTATTTTTAGTTTTGTAAATAATTTTAATTACTTGTTGTATAATAGTAATTTAATTTTTACTTTTTACTTTTTACAGTTTTTACTATTCACCATGATGTTGTAACTTTTTCAGCTAAGGTGAAAGGTAATTCTTTTCTGTTACTATTTAGATTAATCTCCCTTAAAAATAATATATTAACTATTTAAAATATTGACTTAATAAGGGATACCGCTATATTGGTCGGTTGGTAATTTAATTTTAATCTGGTTTAAACCTGACTAATCACGGATACCGCCAGACTGGTCGGTTGGTAAATTTATTTTTGGTTCCGCCTAATGGCTGGTTGGACTTAATTTGACTTAATCAGGATACCGCCAAAATGGTCGGTTGGTAAATTATCACAAGTTATATTTTTTTTATGGGAGATATCTAAATTAGTAGTAGTAAAAGTAATTCCTTTTACCTTAGCATTTTATTTTATTTTATTGTAATTTACTTTTCAGCTTTTATTTTATGTCTTTTACTTTTATGAATTTACTAGTCCTAGTTATGTGTTAGTTTTCTGAGGTTGTGATGACTTTTAATATCACCGGTTTATAAGGGATTATTTTATAGTTGGGTAATTTAAAGGTTTATTTATAAATCTTAAGCTTAATGCTTCTTGTTGTCTGATCACCAATAAGATTGATATGGTAAATCTAAAATGAACTAGACATAGAGATTTTAGATTTCAGCCTTAGACTTAATAGCCCACGATCTTCCTTGAGGATAGATAACCCTTTAATAGATTTCCTTACAGGATAGGAATATACCTGTCGGGCGGGGGTAGCCATAATTGGAGATTAAACTTAATGAATCCAGATAATTTGGTTGACATAGACATATGGTTCAATTGGGTTAAACTGGGTATTTGTGTCTGACCATCGACAGAGGCTTACACATAATTTAGTGTTCCAGGTTAGTAAACCGATTTATTACACAAACATAAAATAATCACTTCATCTTTTAAATGATATTAAAAGAAATCACAACCTTAGATCTTTGTATCTTTTGTTATTTTCCTTAGTATTTACTTTTATCTTTTTATTTATTTATTTAGCAAATCTCTAATCAACCAAATCAATCAAGCAATCAATTCTATTCTCCCTTTAATTAGATATTTGTAAATAAATAGATTCAATAATTAATAACAACAGTAGGAATTAAGTCCTCGTGGGATCGATATTTTTATACTACTTGAACGATACGTGCGCTTGCGTTATACGTGTGTGTTTACGCCGGTCATCAGTGCGCTCCTACTAACCTTCTTATATACACAAGGATCATCCTCGTTTTGAATGAAATCATATTCTTTTATGATCTCATCAAAACGATGGTTCCAATAACGCGATGCTTGCTTCAATCCATAAATGGATCGATTTAACTTACAAACCTTGTTTGCAAGTCTTCGTACGACAAAACCGTCAGGCTGTTGCATATAAACATCCTCCAAAATATTTCCGTTAAGGAAAATGGTTTTGACGTCCATCTGCCATATCTCGTAATCAAAATATGCAGCAATAACAAGCATTATCCAAATGGATTTAATCATGGCAACGGGTGAAAAAGTTTCATCGTAATCGACACCATGTCGTTGACAATACCCTTTCGGTACAAGCCTAGCTTTGTACATTTGTACGTTGCCATCCATGTCAGTCTTCCTCTTGAAGACCCATTTGCAACCAATAGGCTTTACACCTTCTGGTGCATCAACCAGTGTCCAAACTTGGTTGGTGTACATGGAATCCATTTCGGAATTCATGGCATGTTGCCACAAACCGGAGTCGATACCTTGTATCGCTTCCTCATACGTAACCGGCTCGTCTTCCTTAATAAGATTAATATCCACATGAGGTGAGATCAGAAACCCATACCTCTCAGGTTGTTTTCTGACTCTCTCCGACCTACGCGGTCCTTGTGTATTCGAAGATTCTGGTACAGTCTCATCCCTGATGGACTATTCATGTTCCATTAAGGATTATGTGCCAGGAATAGTATCACTCTGATTTTCATCGAGTTCTACTTTCCTCCCACTTATTACTGCATTTAGGAATTCCTTCTCAAGGAAAACCGCATGTAGAGCAGCAAAAACTTTGTTCTCTTATGGGGTGATAGAAGTAATATCCTTTGGTTTCCCTATGATATCCTACGAATAGGGATTTATCCAATTTAGGTTCAAGTTTGGTACCTTCCAAACGTTTGACGTATGCCCAGCAACCCCAAATCTTCAGGAATGAGAAACTCGGTTTCTTTCCTGTCCATATTTCATACGGAGTCTGTTGAACAGACTTTGACGGAACCTTATTCAAAATAAGTATTGCACTGTTCAATGTATATCCCAGAAGGAAATAGGTAGCTCTATGCGACTCATCATAGACCTTATCATGTCCAATAAAGTTCGGTTTCTCCATTCGGACACACCGTTTAATGCGGTGTTCCAGGAGGAGTCCACTGTGAAAGAATACCATATTCTTTCAAGTAATCAAGAAACTCATTGCTTAAGTATTCGCCACCACGGTCCGACCGTAATGTCTTAATACTTTTACCGGTCTGTTTTTCAACTTCGTGTCGAAACTCTTTGAATTTTCAAAAGTTCCGACTTGTGTCTCATAAGATACACATAACTTTAACGCGATGCATCATCCGTAAAGGTTACGAAGTATTCATATCCACCTCTAGTCTGGCTAGACATGGGCTCACATACGTCACTATGAACAAGGGCTACAGTTCGGTGGCACGTGCCACCTTTACCGCTAAAAGGTGATTTAGGCATCTTGCCTAATAAACAAAATTCACAGACGTCATATGAATTTGGATCAAATCCATCCAAGTACCCACTCTTCGAAAGTGTGGATATACGTGTCTTGTTTATGTGTCCCAGACGACAATGCCACATATAAGTTTCATCTTTGTTACTGTTTGTTTCAAATGTGCGCGATTTAATTGCAACACTCGTTGTCGTTCTTTAGGAATGGTGTCTGATAATCGCGAAGACAAAATTAAATTCATTAGAACTTGATCGGCGTAAACAAACACGTATAACGCAAGCGTACGTATCGTTCAAGTAGTATAAAAAGTATCGATCCCACGAGGACTTAATACCTAAGCTATTAATTTTATGAGGTCAAATGATTACTAGTATCTAACAGGTTGTTTGATTGATTTGAAATGGCGACGATTATATGGCTACCCCCGCCCGATAGGTATATGTCTATCCCGTAAGGAAATCTATTAAAGGGTTATCTATCCTCAAGGAAGATCGTGGGCTATTGAGTCTAAGGTCTCAAACTTAAAATCTCTATGTCTAGTTCATTTAAGTTTACTTAATCAATTTTATTAATGGCCAGTTAATAAAAAGCATTAAGATAAGACTCAATAAATAAATGTTTATATTACCCAAACTATAATCTAACCCTTATAAACCTGTGTGATATTGAAATTCATCACAACCCTAGATAACTAACTTAGTTATGACACATGACTAGGGCTAGTAAAAATTTAAAAGTAAAAGCCATAAAGTAAAAATGCGAATAGTAAATGCGGTAAAGTAAAATACTGAAAAGTAAATAACAATAAAATAAAATGCTAAGGTAAAAGGAATTACTTTTACTATTTACTATTTTGATATCTCCCATAAAATAATATATAAACTTGTGATAATATACCAACCCGCCATATAGGCGGTAACCTGATTAATTCAAATTAAGTCCGACCAGCCATAAAGGCGGTATGATTTTCCATGAACCTACCATATAGGCGGTAAGAAAATTTAATTATCAACCAGCCATATAGGCGGTATCCTGGATTCGTCAGGTTTAAACCGATTTAAATTTAATAGCCAACCGACCAATATGGCGGTATTCTTATTAAGTCAAATTTTAAATAGTAAATATATTATATTTAAGGGAGATTAATCTAATAGTAACAGTAAAAGAATTACCTTTCACCTTAGCAAGGAGAAGTTACCTCATCATGGTTGAATAGTAAAACTGAAACAGTAAAAACAAGATTAAATTACTATTACTATTACAGAAAGTAATTACTATTACAGAATGTAATTAAAAATTAATTAAAAAACTTAAATTAAAAGAAATTAGATAGAGAAACTCCTATTTACATCAAATAATGAGAGAGAATGGTGCAACTAAAACTGAAATCTCGAGCTCAATTTATAGACAATTTTTGCGTCCACGCGTCGCGACGCCAAAGGCTTCAGCGTAGCGACGCTGGACCTGTTTACTTTGGTCCACACGGGTTGA